>OZ024907.1:27400204-27535204 GCA_964017125.1 Flabesymbios commensalis | reverse complement strand
AACATGTACTCTTTCGATCCTGACATAGCGCAGTCAATTCTGACACGATTAACACCTAATTAACATCTAATTAGTATCCTCAATTAGCAAAACCACGGAAAAATCCAGAGAAAATAATTTCTCAAGAATCTCTATATCGATTTTAATGATTTTGATTTGTGTTATTTATTTAACGTATAGCCTACACGATAAAAATATTCATGAGATAATAAGTGGTCAAGGTCACGTGATGCGGCTAAGTCAGGGTCAGATGTGAGCAAAAATTAAATTTCTGAACAAAAAAACTAATATTAAATGTTTCAAAGTACAAATAATTCTTTCACTTTAAAACACGTGATACACCAATCTAACAGCTTTAATTTGACGGCATAAAGTTCTCTGTATCTCCAAAACCGGGATCATTGTGGTCTGAAATAGTGATCTACTCATGGGCTGGCTATACCACAGATGCGTCGTGTATGGATCGTCATCGGAAGAATAATTCAGTCGCTTCCAATAGGTTTCTTTTAAAACATTTCTGATGATTTTCCACATCTTATGCACCATTTTATATAGCATAAAGGTCAATGTTAAGCAAACTTCAAGGTCAAAATTAAAGTGAAATTAGGAATAGATTTGAGACCAGAAGATTTCCTTTTCGTCGTGCTTCCTTCTGACGCACGAGAATAATCACATAATTTTTAATCTAACATTTGTCAAACATAATCAATGATGCATAAATTTTTTATCGAAAGGCATTAACCTGCTGGAACCTCTGACTTCGACGTTTTTTTCCTTTGTCTTGGACGAGGGTGGCGGGGCAACAGAACGTCCATAGCATGCGCCCATAGAGGGAAGTGCAAAATAAGCCACGTTAATAATCAGAGCACACACCTCAAACAACACTGGCCTGAAATAATCAAAACTGATTTTAAATTCGTAGGTTTTGTCAGTTTCACTTTGATTAAGTGTGAGAGCTCCTCTCACATAGGCCTATCGAGGTTTAGATCTCTAGATCCACAGCATGTACAACGAACTAGAGAGGTGCCAAGTCAGCAAGAGAGAATTCCCACTGGTGAATGGTAAAAGGTTATAGTTTTTGTCATGCAAGTGTCAAGGTTACACAAACTAAATATCACACTACGGCCAATTGTCCGCGGAAGGTTTTTAATTATCCGCGGAAGGTTTTTAATTATCCACGGAAGGTTTTTAATTATCCGCGGAAGGTTTATTTACTAATTAGAATGATGGCCAACTATAGTATGGCTCCCCACAATACTGACTTTCACATGTGGATGGGGAAGAAACATTTTTGTTTCTTTCAAACCGCCTAGGCCGGGAACCGAACCCCGAACCCTTGCGTGAAAGGCAGCGGTGCTAACCACTACCCTAGGGACCCCGCCCACATTGAAAAGTATTTAATGAGAAACACTCCCAGCAAAAACGTGACATTAGGCCAATGTTGGTTTAGTGCTGGGCCAACGTCGCGGCCAACATAAAACCAACCTTCATATCCACACGAAGGTGACTCGAACAAAGGGTTTGTTTGTGCAGGTTATTTTGTACCTTATTTTCAGGTACCACGCTGGCTGGAAGACTTCTCCTTCCACGAGTACCTAGAGGAACATGGTGTGATGCTCATCATCATGAACAACCGCGTGGTACCTTTTGTCTTGGGCGTGTACTGCATGGTGGTAGTCACTCTGAGCGGGTTGGTCGTCTGGCGGAGAGCACTCTACCGGAAGAACAAGGTACCCCTCAGGATATATATGATTATATTCCTATTAATGCATCGAATATTTTTCATAATTTTATTAAATATAAATATTATATATATATATATATAATCCGATAAATTCCGGATGAAATTGCTCATCTGCTAATTTTAATGCAAATGTATTTAACATAGGCTACATGTACCTACTGACCATTTCAGTGCGGGGTCAACTTTTGAGGTCAGAATCTGACGCCTGTAGATGTCAGATTCTGACGTCTAAAGTTGATCTCCGCACGGAAAGAGTGAAAAATGTATAATGGCCGCAGACCCTTAACATGTATTTAAATGAAGCGGAAAGAGCTAAGAGCTAACTAAGGCATTTGTGGTGATTTCAAATTGAAAAAACTCTTTGGTCTGTTTGTTTAAATATTTCAAATATTTCAGCGCACATGTTTAAAGGGACATGCCCACACTAGAATCATAAAAAATCGGTGATTTTATTTTGGCTTCTTAATATGACCATATAATGTAAACATGTTCATAGACTAGAACTGCAATTTTGTTATAATTTTTCTGCTGAGCATTCACCAGTTAGGCTGGATATAGAGACGAAATTCCCGTATTTCTTACATGGTTGCCAAAAATTAGAAATAAAGAATTTCGTCTTTATATCTAGCCTAACTGATGTTATGTAAGGGATACGTTAATTTTATCAGTGTTTGTAGAAAACAAATATCGGCAAATATTGAACAAATACATTGTTTATATTATGTAATGTTATTTACATCTATTATTTTCTTGAAGGTCACATTTTGATAAAATTTCAAAATTCTAAATCTATCTTTTGGATACCTGACTAGTGCTGTGGCATACACGCGTTTGAACTGAGTTAAATGTAAAATCATCCTTGTCATCGTATGTCATTAGCATGATCAGGGCGTTTACATTATGTCTGCGGAAAGAACGTGAAATATCAAATAGTCTAGATTTATGAAATACAGACTCCTGAACATGTATATATATATACCAATCCAATCAGTAGAAATATCTGCTTACTTTACAAGTTCAAAATATAAAAAAAACGGATTTGTTCGAAGTTTGTCAACTTTTATACTGGTCACGTTGTTGTCTACCTGCGTGCAATGCCACTTTTTTAATATTGAAACTACGAATTCTTAGAGTTTCCGATGAGACGGAAGTCAGTTGCGTGCGTCAGAATATCTTAGTCATAATATAAAGCACTGTACTCACTGATCTGCCTGTAAATAATATTTACGAATGGATGTAGCATTACAGGGGGGCGGGAGTGGGTGTTGGTTAGTATAACCCCCCCCCCCCCTGTGCTGCTACATCCATAAATTTTCAAACAGGCTTAACTCTTTAACTGCCAAGTTATTTACTTGGAATTTTCACCCACTTGACGTTGTGCTTCGTGGACGCGATCCACAACTTAAAGTGGGTGAAAATTATTTAGATTTGACAACGATTTAGATATATTGTTGATTGATGTCACGTTTTATATGTAACATGTTTGAAAACCAATAAAAAAGGGGGGGGGAAACACGAATATAATCGGGACCGGCGGTTAAAGGGCTGGAACAAAATAGATTGAGTTTGATAAAATAGTTTGAAGTAGATGCTCAGCTTATCAAAACAATAAATTTGTGATTTTTTCTATAAATAAACATATTTTCGTCATTTGAAGCTGGTTATTACGTTAGCAATTCCAGCTGAATGAAACATAGAAAGAAGCAATTCAGCAGGAAAAGGGTTAACTATGAAATGAGGAGTGGGGATTAAGCAATTGTAATTAGAGTGTACATACAGAAAGGAAAAATATCCTGGTGTTCATAAATCTTCATAAATATTTAATTCAATTTACAGAGACTCATTCATTTCAACTTCTGCATATCACATTTTTTATCATAATTTTAACGATTTTGTGTCAATAAGAAATAAAACAAGGGATTTAATTAACCCTTTCAGCGCGGGGATCGACTTTAGACGTCAGAATCTGACGTCTGTAGACGTCAGATTCTGACGTCTAAAGTCGATCTGATTGATTGATTGATTGATTGTTTATTGATAGGCCTATGGCCCTTTCAAAATCATACATGAATATATCGAAGTGTGCAGTAATATATACAATATAAAAATATATTATACAATCCAAACGGAACAGTGGATTTCCTATAAATAGTGAATGTATATATAGTAAGAATAAACATATTTAAAATGGCCGTAGACTTATAACATAGATATTCAAATGAATCAAACGGAGCTGACTAAGACATTTGTAATGATTTCAAATTGAAAAAAACCCCTTTGGTTTCCATGGTTTATACAGGAATAATTCAGCGGTTTAAGGGCTACAGTACCCGCAGACATATCACATGCGCAATGTGGAATACGTGTTAATAATTATCCGCGATCCGCGGTGGCCATTATATGGTCTGCTTTTTCAAAATGATGGGACGATTGTTTCATATGATTATTTACGATATGTGACCTGCTCGGACATAATCAGTCGTAACTCGCACTCATAAGAACACGTACTAATGTACTCTATTTATTATGTGAACAGATCTGATCAAAATGATCCACAAATTCGGTGTTTGCTGTCAATACTCACAGAGACGTGACATTTTAAAGTTGAAAAATCTGGAAAACGAAAGTTTCTGAAATTAGCTATTTCATTGTTCTTTTTTCAAACTACCTGATTTTCAGACATACTAATTAATTACTGATTAGTTTTACTTTTTTTTAGATGATAAGCATAAACAATGTATTTCTACCATTATAACCCCTAAATGCAAGATTTTTTTTTTTTTTACAATTTTTTATGAGAAAAACGATATAGTGATTAATATTTTTTTTAAATCTGCGACTTCTGACTGATTATGTGGAGCAGGTCACATACTATCCTACCTGATTTTACTATGATTACAGAGACACGTCATTCGTTCACTGGAGGGTCCTGACCAAGGAAAGTATCCGTACATCATTACATTGGTCACAGGTGAAGTAGAAGGTAAGCCACGTATTTTATATGAACTCTCATGATACAGCAAAACATATTTTGAAACCCTGAAATCTGACTTAATTTCCTAAACGAGCGAACATTTGTATATTTAGCAAAAAAATAGTATAATATGACACAGTTATTTAAATGGGCTGTGTTGTATGTGTAGCTGGTATTGGTACGTCTGGCTGTGTTTGTATGAATAATAGTTAGTGGTACGTCTGGGTGTGTTTGCATGTGAAATAGTTAGTGGTACATCTGGCTGAGTTTGTGTGTGTAACAGGTAGTGGTACGTCTGGCTGTGTTTGTATGTAATAGTTAGTGGTACGTCTGGCTGTTTTTGTGTGTGTAACAGATAGTGGTACGTCTAGTTGTGTTTGTATGTAATAGTTAGTGGTACATCTGGCTGTGTTTGTATGAATAATAGTTAGTGGTAAGTCTGGCTGTGTTTGTATGAGCAATAGTTAGTGGTACGTCTGGCTGTATTTGTGTGTGTAACAGACAGTGGTACGTCTGGTTGTGTTTGTATGTAATAGTTAGTGGTACATCTGGCTGTGTTTGTATGTAATAGTTAGTAATACATCTGGCTGTGTTTGTGTGTGTAACAGATAGTGGTAGGTCTGGCTGTGTTTCTATGTGATAGTTAGTGGTACATCTGGCTGTGTTTGTATGTAATAGTTAGTAATACATCTGGCTGTGTTTGTGTGTGTAACAGATAGTGGTAGGTCTGGTTGTGTTTGTATGTAATAGTTAGTGGTACATCTGGCTGTGTTTGTATAAGTAATAGTTAATGGTACGTCTGGATGTGTTTGTGTGTGTGTGTGTGTAAAAGATAGTGGTACGTCTGGCTGTGTTTGTATGTAACAGTTAGTGGTACATCTGGCTGTGCTTGAATGTAATAGTTAGTGATACGTCTGGCTGTGTTTGTGTGTGTAACAGGTGGTGGTACGTTTGGCTGTGTTTGTATGTGTAACAGATAGTGGTACGTCTGGCTGTGTTTGTATGTACTAATAGTTGACGGTACATCTGTCTGTCTTTGTATGTAATAGTTAGTGGTACGTCTGGCTGTGTTTGTGTGTGTAGCAGGTGGTGGTACGTCTGGCTGTGTTTGTATGTGTAACAGGTGGTGGTGCGTCTGGCTGTGTTTGTATGTGTAACAGGTGGTGGTACGTCTGGCTGTGTTTGTATGTACTAATAGTTGACGGTACGTCTGTCTGTGTTTGTATGTAATAGTTAGTGGTACGTCTGGCTGTGTTTGTGTGTGTAACAGGTAGTGGTACGTCTGGATGTGTTTTTGTGTGTAACAGGTAGTGGTACGCCTGGCTGTGTTTGTATGTGTAACAGGTGGTGGTACGTCTGGCTGTGTTTGTATGTACTAGTAGTTGACGATACATCTGTCTGTCTTTGTATGTAATAGTTAGTGGTATGTCTGGCTGTGTTTGTGTGTGTAGCAGGTGGTGGTAGTGGTACGTCTGACTGTCTTTTTGTGTGTAACAGGTAGTGGTACGTCTGGCTGTGTCTGTCTTTGGCTCAGAGGATCTCTGGCAACGAGTGGTCCTTATTACGTAACTGGCTCAGCGCGCAAATATGATCGTCTCCTCAAGCAGGACTCCAGCATATCATTTGTCATATATTCACCAGGTTAGTTATAACAAGCAATAAATTCCAATGACTTACACAATTTATGAATATAAAATGTACAAGAACGGGTTCTTATTTTCCTACTACAAGAATTTCGTAAATAATATTTACAATAATTATCACATATACAAAGATGTTAACGTTACATAATTACCACGTATAAAAATTTGCTTCAGTTGTTTCCAGTTAATTGTTCTAGTATGGCTGTTAGTTTGTGGATTATATTTCTATATATTTTGCGTGACCAATTTTGTTATGCTTTCAAAGTGTGGCTGTTAATAATTCATCGAGATAATTAATTCCGCTCACTAGGATCCCAAACTTAATTTAATATATATGTATTATCATAATCGATGCACGTTTATCATGTCGAAACCTTATTTTCACACAGAGTACTTGGGTGAACTATCAATGATAGAAGTCATATTATCGCCCGGATATGTCATAGAGAGCTGGTGAGTTTTTCATCATATTCATATAGATTCATACATGTCATTTTAACTCAAAGATCAGACATTGCACTATTTAAAACCCACAACTTTCTGTTTGGAAGTTCAAACAAGTATTCAGTGAGAACCTAA
The DNA here is from genome assembly GCA_964017125.1 of Flabesymbios commensalis. Lineage (NCBI taxonomy): Eukaryota > Metazoa > Annelida > Polychaeta > Terebellida > Flabelligeridae > Flabesymbios > Flabesymbios commensalis. The sequence goes on along the minus strand of OZ024907.1, from coordinate 27,528,264 downwards.
TAATGCCAGGAAATGGTAAAGACATTGTGATGATTTCAAATTTAAAACAACCCCTTGGTCTCCATGGTTTACATACACAAATTCCGCGCTGTGAGGGTTAAGTGACATAATTAAACATGTTAGAGATAAAACTTGACATTAATCAGCAAAATTTGCCAATAGTTAACCTCTATTTTGTCAAATCTGAATAATTTTTACTCACTTGAAGTTGTAGATCGCGTCAGCGAGACACAAATTCAAGTGAAGGGAAATTTCAATTAAGTAACTTGAGGGTTAAAGGGTTGAGTCGTTAGGGCTGTCTACGCATTTTTGCATCAGATGTTGATGTCTCATCACCAGAATTCGGTCCTTTATAAACAAATTTATTGTTATTTCAAAATCTCCGCTAATCATCTCATATTCGCCAGCACGTATCGCTGATGCACTTAGCAGCTTAAGCATACTTATTTTAAATGACCCGACCTTTTGAGCGTCAAGTACGATTTAAGTAGTTTTAAATCCTATTGATCAGCATATACTCATGGTTCTTGAGCGTGAAATTTGAATTATTTAGCATGTATGTAAAATGATTTCAGACTATTTTTCATTCATTTGAAGCTGGAATTGCTTACGCAATTTCCAGCTCCAAATGACGAAAAATAAATATATTTATGAAAAATATACGTCTTAAAAATGTAATTATTAGATTGTAAACTAAGCATCTACCACAACCTTTTTTTAGAAATTCGAGTTGTATTTATTGGTCTGAATTTTGCTAGAAAACGGATATATCCGGTCCTGGGAGCATAAGGGTTAAAGAAAAATAAAATGGAAATGAACGTATTTAATTGGTGCGCACCAGTATTCGACTGAACGTCTCGTGTTAGCTTGGATATATATCTGATTTCAACTCAAATATCAGATGTACTCAGAAAACACAACATTGAAGCTAGTTATGTTTGTTTTTGAAAGTCTAATGCGAGGGATATAATTATGTAACCAGATCTGTCAAAATGAGTTGTAAGGCTCGTAGATAAATATTAATCTACACAAAATTACCTGGTATATCACACAGCTCTGTAGCATGGTTAACTCCGCCAACTCACAGAAATAAAAAGTGTGAAATTGCCTCATTTTGAGAAAATGTCCTATGAAGTTCGAAAAGGCAATTTGTACGTTTTTTGAAAAGAACATACAGTTGGATTAAACATGTTAAAATTAAAGAAATTCAATAAATATTCATTTCGAGCATATTTTTTTAATAATAAATGTATAGTTTTGACTTTTTGTAAATTTTAAAAGTAGATGCCACCATTTGTTATCGTCAGGAATTTTTACAGTACACTGTATTAGCATTTCCTACACATTAGGAACTGTTTCCATGGTAACATGTAGATAGAAACAAACATCACTGATCGGAGTGTAATTGAGCCTAAGATTAAAATCAGAGATATCTTTAATTTTTTTGTTTTAAACATATACATCAACTTCCATGCCACAAAATTTCAGGATTCGAAATTAAATTAAAAACTGATGTAAGAATTGAAAATACGTCAAATCAAGGTCATTTTAGTTGTTAACCCTTTCAGCGCGGGGATCGACTTTAGACGTCAGAACCTGGCGTTTGTAGACGTCAGATTCTGACGTCTAAAGTCTATCCCCGCACTGTAAGAATAAAAATATTTATAATGACTGTAGACCCACAACATAGGCGTTAAGATGAAGCGGAAAGAGCTAACTAAGACATTTACGATGATTTCAAACGGGAAAAAACCCTTTGGTGTTCATGGTTTATTTCAGCGTTGAAAGGGTTAAGGGCCCTAGTATCGTTTGTCAAAGTCCGGCTTACCACTCATTTCGCCAGATCGGGTCACATATCAGCTTCCCATCTTTAAAATTTTTTTGAAGATATAAATCAGGCTGTCAAAGTTGATTATGTTAATTGTTAATACATTGTTTCATAGGTCGTTTTTGTCAATGAATGTGAACTGATGGGAATTGATATTTAACCCTTACAGCGCGGGGATCGATTTTAGACGTCAGAATCTGACGTCTGTAGACGTCAGATTCTGACGTCTGAAGCGATCCCCGCGCTGTAAGAGTAAATATAATTTATAACGGCCGAACACCCAGGTATTCAAATGAAGCGGAAAGAGCTATGACATTTATGATGTTTTCAAACGGAAAGAAACCTTTGCTCTCCATGGTTTATACAAAATAATTCAGCGTTTTAAGGGTTAATCAGTGCTATTGTGTGAACCTCTCGTGCCTGCATGGTAAACATGGTGAAGGAGGATGTTTGTCCTTTGTACAGGTTTCTATGTTACGCCACAGTGACTGATCTAGTGGACAGAAGACGTTGGTACTTCCCCTGCCATTCATGGTTGTGCAGTGTATCTGACAAAGGGCGTAACGCTGTGCTCTTTGAAGGAGTGGACACCAAGTACTGGTGAGTATATGCGTCCGTCGAGTCACCCACAATGTTTTAGTATCTTCTCTAACAAGTTCTCTTGCCCACAAGCCCGCAGGGCGATACCTTGCTCTATCGAGCCCAGCGTCCAACTATTTTAAATAGCGAGTTACCTTGAATGTTGCGCGCGCTGCCTCTCAAGACCTGCCATCAGACAGTGCTTGACAGCTGCCTGAGAGCTGAACAAAAGGTCAATTCTTAGTGACCCTTAAATAATTTTGAAACATCAAATGAGGTTTGAATCTCAGACACACCCCCAAGATGCCCACATCAACAGATAGAGTACTCGATCTGGCCAGGCTCTTGCTGTAGCACTTGCGGGAGACTGGCCAAGTGAGGATGTGTTTTAGTAGTCATCCACGTTATGGGAGGCTACGTCCCAGCAAACACTACACATTGAACCAATGCTGGTTCAATGTTGGCCACCGTCTACGACGTCGGCCCAACATTGAACCAACATTGGTTTAACGTGTTGTGTTTGGTGGGGGTCCCAGCAAACACGGGGTTTTCACCCAATGATGTTTGAACGTTGGGTCAGCGTGGGCTACTCCGCTAATCACGGCGCTATAATAGTTTTACACAGTTTAAATACAATAACAGTTATTGGAAATGAAATGTGTGTTTAAACATCTAGATTTGCAATATTTGGTTTAAAATTAAACAAATATGAGTAATTTTCACCCGCTTGAAGTTGTGTATGGCGGTAGCGAGACACAACTTCATGTGGGTAAAAATACAAATAAGATAACTCAGCGCTTCGAACATGATTCCAGTTGTCTCCCTGCCATAGACATGTTGCTTGAACATTCCCATAGTCTACCAAGTGAATCACAAATAATATTTGAGCAATTATGAGCGCCATGTTTGGCGCATACATCGTGACTGATGTATTGTCATCGTGTATTGTTAGCGTACATGCTTAATCTCGCTATTTTTTTTTGTAATTGTTCGGTCTGCTGATATGTCCATTGGGAATAGCCATATTGTGCCTATTAGTTCGTTGAAACATAATTATCCACCATTGACGTTGAGATATGTTAGTATTTTACTAGCATTCATTACCGCAAGGAAGCTTCAAATAGATATTGCCTTATATAACGACGAGTATATCAGCGCTGGATTCTAAAAACTTTCTATGCTATCTGGCTCCTTCACGTCCCTATTTTGTTTCAATTGCAATTTTGTGACCTTTTGTATTTTACAGCAAATGATATGGAAGGATAGATTTGCGTAGCCTTTCAGTTTTAATGAACACATTAATCGGTAGATTGTTAAAATAAAAGCCCACGACAAACCCTCATCGCACTCGCTGCGCCAGCAAATCTGTTATCATGACCTTGACTTGATATTATTTGGACACACCAGGTTGCTCATTAGTTGCTTGAAAAACTTCATCAAAATGCATCGCTGTTTTTTAATTATGTAGTTACTAATAAGAAGAGCGATATTCTACACTAATTTCAAGGCTGTGATTACCGCAGTTTACACTCCTGCGGAGGTGTAGGCCTACTCAAGCCGACTTATAAACGCAGATTATTATTCGCATGGGGCCGAAAACACAGACAATAATTATTACTGACATGTTTGTCAAATGTGAAACTCGTCAATGAACTCAATACATTTTACAACGTGAGCTGTTCATAGTTCAAATGTGTTTCTATCACAAAAGCGAGCTGGTCTTGGGTCTCTTGGTTCATATGATATCAAATGACAAGTGGGATACAATTTTCAGCGAGATAGCTGTCCTTTCCTGTCATTATCAACCACATCCGTATCTTCTTTACAATAGTTTTGGAACTGGGATTCAAGAATCCCTTCCCTTCATGGTCAAGCGGTAATATCCTGGGAGTAGGGATCCATTTCAGGAACGGACGGTATGGTGGGCTTTCATATATTTATCTGTTCATTATTTCAACGGCGTGTGGATTCAGTTTAGCCTACATTGGTTCAATTTCTCATGTTAGCTCATTGTTTTTTTGCACTTGATCCATACATTTTAAATATAATAATTACAGCTAGAAGGGTCTAGTTTTTTGTGAACAAAAAAATGGAGATGTCTCCCCTCCAGCAGCATAACCATAAAGGTTGATAGCTAATAAATGTAGTGTCAATGGCTTTTGTAATTAATGCTATTAAATGACTCCTGTGGACAGTAGAGACTAAGTATTTAGCGGAATTTATTATTCCGTTTTGGAGCGAAACACTTGTCAACACTCCCAGCAAACACGGCGATGATCCAATACTGGTTCAATGCTGGCCCACCGTCTGCGCCGCTGGCCCAGGATCTCAAACCGGCACTGGTTCAACGCCTCGTGTTTGCTGAGCTGCGTTCAACCCAGTAAACACAAAACCTTTGTGTAACATTTGTACAATATTGGACCAACGTCGTTGGTATTGCTTACTGCTGGCAGCGATAACAAGCCGACACCAACCCAATTACTGTTAAATGTTGGGCCAGCGTCGCCGTTGTTGGCCAGTAACCATTCAATCCTATAGTCAGTACTTCATGCTGCCGGTACCTGCATGCTGGTAGTACGGGCACGATGCTTTGAACCAAGGATGTTGGCCCTCTGTCTGTGACGCTGGCCCAAATTCAGCGTGGCGCCAAACACAACACAGTAACCCACTGCTGGGCTGATGTTGGGTCAGCGTTGTAGACGATGGGCCAACATTAGCCCAGCATCGGGTCAGCGTCTCGTGTTTGACTGCCTGCACTATGAAAATCACCGGAGAGAAATGGATGGGAGACTCACACCACAGACTGAGACAGACTGAGCGGACAGGGGTAAAGCAATATGTCCCCACCTCTGTGTACAGAGGGGAGACATAAATAGGGAATTTACAAATATTTCTTCTCAGCTGGGAGGAAGTCAACCGTGACCATATGCCTTGATACAAACTATACCTTATTCAAATACATGGAAATTACAAGTTTTTTTCATATTCCCTTTTATTCCCATATAAATAGTTGCATTACGGTTACTATTATTTGCCTAATGAAATGAACTTTGTCTTGGTCATCTTATGGTATGTGTTAAATTTCTTTGAGGTAACTACGTTCAGATAGCGATTATTTAAACGATAAGGCTTTAAATTATATTGATAACAACCTACATGTTTTTATGTTACACCTACCTAATTAGCGCTTCCACCGGTAAGGGGGGGGGGGGGGGGGTAGATTGACAGTGATTTTTAGCTATGCAGTTATAGTTGTAAATATTCGCTAAATAAATATATTTACAACGAACTATAGCTGTAACCCAGACGTAGCACGAGTAAAAGCTAGTTTTCATTCTTCAATTTAAATTAGAAAAAGCTGATTTAAGAAATACTATATTAACCCTTACAGCGCGGGGATTGCCATAGGCGTCAGAATCTGACGTCTGTAGACGTCTCTAGCACTGAGTACACATATTTATAACATAGGGATTCTAATGAAGCGGAAAGAACTGACTAAAACATTTATGATGGTTTAAAGTTTACAATAAACTACCTTCGGTGTCCATGGTTTATACACAAATATTTCAACCCTCTAAGGGTTAAAAGTCCAGTAAAGTATTTTATTTTAGCACTATTATTACAGTATATATCACAATGACTTATTCCCCTGTTTTTCTAAACATTTTAGTCAACTACTCCCTCCGCATTTTTGACATATGTGCGTGTAGTCAGTCACCGCTCAATTTTTGAAAGGTCTAAAAATGCAAAAAAATACAAAATACCCACGTTTTTAATAATGTTTTATTGGATAAATTGACAAATAATTTAGTTATGTAAATGTAAAAATACAAATTCAACTTTTGGGTGTTTTTTCTAATAGGCTAAAATCATAAGCAAGTCAGTATTTTTATGTTGGCTTCTTAATATGACTATAATATGATGTGAAGGTGTTCATAGACTAGAAGTGCGTAATTTAAAAAAAAAAATTTGTGTTGCGCATTTACCAGTTTTAAAGCGAGATATAAAGACAAAATTCTCGTATTTCTTATTTTGCCATGCATGTCTGAAATAAGAAATCATGAATTTCGTCTTGCTTTGAGCCTTATTGTGTCGCTTTAATTTTAATTTATCCTGCTTTCACTTCAAAAGAAGAGCGATTACATTTCACGTTAATTCTGGATTCTTTTCACGTTTTTTTCCATGTGACGGTATAATAATTATATAACTCGCAGTTAAATGTAACTGGTTATACTATACTTGTAGTTCCATTATTTGGTTCTACAGAAGTCTTGAATATCAATTGCGCTAAATATATATTTTGAAAAAGACCAACGTCATGTTGGGTGGACCGACGTCAGATGTAGACCAAGATGAGCTAATATGAGCATAGTATGTAATATGAGCACTGGCTGTGAAATTCTCAATAATGTTTAGAATAAGTGTTTTCTAGAGTGTTATCAAGGAATGACACGGACTTAAAATTGTCTCACTTTTTAGAATTTCGTTTAATAAAACACTATATTTTATAGTTATTTTACAGTTAAAAACAGTGTCTCAAATTGGAATCCAACGGTTTCTCCACTACATAGGTGCAGCGAATGACTTGTCATTTGATTTGTCATCTCCAATCACCCGGCGAGTGCGTCGCCGACTTTAACGAGAAGGGTTGCTATAACAAATTAAACGGCAACCAATCTGGGAGTGTTATGCGACTGGTGTGAGACTGGATCAATTCTGAATACGATTCATTGCTATCATTTTTGATACTTTATCAATCTATTTGTAAGCACTTACGAATGACACAAGTCCCCCTACACTAACACCAATCGGTATGCGGCGCCAGTGGGTATGATTTAGTATGAGGGCAGCTCATAGTGCAGCAACAGATACCCAGCAAACACAAAAAACATTTTAATGATATTTAGAAAATGTTAGTCTAAATGTTTTTTAAATATTTAAACGTCGGGTCAACAGAATATTATAAAACATTAACTAAGAATATTATTAAAAAAACATCACTTGAAAAGGTTTTGAAAACATTTTTATAATATTTACATTTTATGTTAAAAAACGCATTTTAAAAATGTTTTTAAAAGGTTTTAAAAACGTTTTTAATTACTGTTTTTCATAATATTTCTATTTAATGTTTTATAATATTCCGTTGACCCGACGTTTTAATGTTTTTAACATATACATGTGACTTTTTTTAACCATGCTAGAAAATGTTTTGTGTTTGCTGGGTACCCAGGATTGTTGTTTAATAAATTTAATCTATGTTGTTTGTCACAAATATTTGTAGGAATCTCATTGGTAATGTACATGTGGTGGTTTCAACATGTAAGTGAGCGTGAGCGAAATGTTTCTGGTCTGATGCAGTCGTACTGGTGAAACAATCGTCCGTACAATTTTTTTTCAAATAAATGTATTTATCACCACTGAGGTTTGAAAAATCCACATCTCCAGATGCACATAATTTATATATATATATAATAATTATGATGATGAAAAGTCTGTACAGGGCCATTATCAGCGTCAGCAGTGGTGTTTTTCAATGTAAAGGTGGATGATGTATAATTGAAGAAACAATGTGAGTTTATTTGAAAACAGACACGATGCAATTACAGTGAATGTTAAGGTAGGCCTAATAATATTGTTTTCCTGCTGCAGCTCAGTTAAATACCAAATAATTATATGCATGATTTTATGCATGGTAATACAATTAGTAAATTTGATGTGTGCTCGAATTCTCTCATAGTCTCAAGATGCTTAACAACATTTGTTGATCAGCCTTGATCTTTGAATAGCTAGAGAATATATGCTATGGTTTGTTTAATGTCGCGTAAGTTAACACACGGCAATCATCTCAAATTTATAAATGTGATTGTTCATTTTAATTAGTATGTCCTTTATTGATTCAAATCGTGGATAATTATTACTCTTTCGTATGCGGTAGCACAGTATTATTACGCCTGTTTTTCATCTGTATATCATCCTCATGATATTTATGATGTGTTACCAGCAAATAATTTAGTATAAAAAAACCTCAGGCTTTAATTTTCATTTCACGATTAAGCTTTCGTAATTGACAGTAAGAATCCTATACCCGAAATTATTACAAATAAGCGTAAGAAACATTTTCCTATCGAGCCAGCATTGAAGAAATGAAATTGAAGTTCAACATACTGGCGATGAGGGTGGTGTACTTGAAGAGATAGTAAATAAAGCCGTTGGACTGCGCCCCGTGTAAGTAGGGCTATTCAAAACCGTCTATAATCACCATACACTAAGTAGCCTATGAAATCAACACCAAATTCTAACAGGGTCACCCTGTCAATCAGCATCAACGCCCACTGCTGACAGGGTCACCCTGTCACAGATACATCAACACACACTGCTGACAGGGTCAGGCTATCAATAAGCATCAACGTCCACTGCTGACAGGGTCACCCTGTCAATAAGACATCAACACCTACTGTTGACAGGGTCACCCTGTTAATTATGCACAAATGACCACTATTGACAGGGTGACCTTGTAAGCAGTGTGTGTTAATGCAGTATTGATATAATAGAGTACCCTGTCAATACTGCAGTTTGAACTGTTATTGACAGTGTGACTCTGTCAGAAGTAGTTTTGACCCTGTCAATGCTGCAGTTTCAACTGTTATTGACAGGGTGACTCTGTCAGAAGTAGTTCTAACCCTGTCAATGCTGCAGTTTCAACTGTTATTGACTCTGTCAGCAGTGGTTCTAAATGCACTATTGACAGGGTCACCCTATCAATAACAGTTGAAATTGGGTCTCCATGTCAATAGTCTCCGATTTATAAAATGCAAGTCGCAGAACATTCGCGCTGATTTTGGTCGCAAACTGGTTGCAATTCACCCGCAATGTCAGTGTGTTTGGACCTTTAGTTACCTCTGATTCTCTCGTCAGCGACTGTCAGTACGCGAGAAATGTGTGAGTAACTCATATATACTAGTAGCCTATTTCACACTCGTCTACCCAATGTTGTTTTAATGTTGGACCCACTGCGACGCCATTAGATTGTCAGCTTGTACTCAAACTATACAATTATCATCACTGCAGTATTTCTTTTACATAGTACATGTAGTTTCCCAGCGGTAAATTTATCTTTTCAAATATGTTATCCCACCAGACAACATGTTGAATTTTTAAAAACAAGGTCTGTGAGATAGGTAAGTATTTTGTTAAAAGTTGTTTATTTTGAATTTGACATTTTCTCGTGTCATTATTGCATTGCATAGAAGCAATGTTGGAAGAGGCGGACGACATATCTAGGACAACATTAAAGTTAATAGTAGTCTTACGTTCTGATGTTATAGCCAAATTAAAACAAGGCCTAGAGCATGAAATATAGCAAAACTACATCATGTCATGCAGATCGGGTAATGACATAAAGCGAAATAAAACGATTTTTGGAGTTTCAGCGATAAAAAAATGAACTAAGACTTGAAACGGTAATCTCAGTAGGGAGGGGGGGGGGTAATCTGAAAGTTTACCCAGAAAAACATTTTGATGTTTAGCAAGTTATATAAAATAGAAGTTACTTTATACAGAATAGGTCTGAAGATTTCCTGAGACCTTTAAGTTGAGGGGTTCAGTTAGAGCAGACAGTTGAACTACAACTTATTTGACGTGATATGCCATATCTGGTTTGTTTTGTTACTGAACTTCTCATTCATATAGGCCTACTTCACTTCTGAGATTTTGAACAATGGGGGCAATGCATATTATAATCTCAACGACGTGATTTGACCTACCAGTCTCTACACCCATCAGTGTATTACATAATAGGGCGGGGGCCCTATTGCAGTGGTTAAAGCTGCCTGCTTGGAAAGTCGGAGATCGCGGGTTCGAAACCCACTCTGGCCTTAAAGTTTTAAAAAAACAAAAATGTTCTTCTCCGCTCACTTGTGAAGATTCAATATTGCGGGGAGCCTCTGTGACCGAAAGGTAGCGTGCTCGGCCTCAGACCGACAAGGCTCGATTTTCGAATCTTGTGTCTGGAGGGCAGTGTCATCTCATTCATCTCACCATCCTCAGAAGGTTCTCCTCGCCCAGTTTAGCCTATATGTGCACAAAGGTGGCATAAAACCTCATTCATTTCATTTGTATTACATGACAAGATCAACATTTCATTGAAAACTTTGAAAACTAGTTACTATAAATAGTATTAAAGTAATACCACTACTAAACACCATCTCTTTAGAAACTATCTGAAAAAATACAGGCCGTTTCATTTCTAATATTTTAGAAAGGGCAGTGCAACCACATAATTTCAGTCAGTCAGTCAGTCAGTCAGTCAGTCAGTCAGTCAGTCAGTCAGTCAGTCAGTCAGTCAGTCAGTCAGTCAGTCAGTCAGTCAGTCAGTCAGTCAGTCAGTCAGTCAGTCAGTCAGTCAGTCAGTCAGTCAGTCAGTCAGTCAGTCAGTCAGTCAGTCAGTCAGTCAGTCAGTCAGTCAGTCAGTCAGTCAGTCAGTCAGTCAGTCAGTCAGTCAGTCAGTCAGTCAGTCAGTCAGTCAGTCAGTCAGTCAGTCAGTCAGTCAGTCAGTCAGTCAGTCAGTCAGTCAGTCAGTCAGTCAGTCAGTCAGACAGTCAGTCAGTCAGTCAGTCAGTCAGACAGTCAGACAGTCAGTCAGTCAGTCAGTCAGTCAGTCAGTCAGTCAGTCAGTCAGTCCGTCAGTCAGTCAGTCAGTCAGTCAGTCAGTCAGTCAGTCAGTCACTTAATCACTCAATTAATCACTCAATTAAACAATTGTTTTAAATCCCACTCTAGCGTTCAAGTTTTAAAGATACAAAATGTTTCTTCTCCGCTCACTCGTAAAGATTCAACATTGAGTGGGGTATCGGTTACCGAGAGGTAACATGCTCAGTCTCATTTATCTTACCATCCTCAAACGGTTTTCCTTGTCTAGTTTAGCCTATATGTGCACAAAGGTGGCCTAAAACCGCATTCATTCATTCATTCATTCATTCATTCATTCATTCATACATTCATTCATTCATTCCTTCATTCATTCATTTATTCATTCATTCATCCTTTCATTCATTCATTCATTCATTCATTCATTCATTCATTCATTCATTCATTCATTCATTCATTCATTCATTCATTTATTCATTCATTCATTCATTAATCCATTCATTCATTCATTCATTCATTCATTCATTCATTCATTCATTCATTCATTCATTCATTCATTTATTCATTCATTCATTTATTCATTCATTTATTCATTCATTCATTTATTCATTCATTCATTCATTCATTCATTCATTCATTCATTCATTCATTCATTCATTCATTCATTCATTCATTCATTCATTCATTCATTTATTTATTTATTCATTCATTCAATCATTCATTCATTCATTCATTCATTAATTCATTCATTCATTCATTCATTCATTCATTCATTCATTCATTCATTCATTCATACATTCATTCATTCATTCATTTATTAATTCATTCATTCCTTTATTCATTCATTCATTCATTCATTCATTCATTCATTCATTCATTCATTCATTCATTCATTCATTCATTCATTCATTCATTCATTCATTCATTCATTCATGCACTAATCCATGTGATCATATTGTGTTCATTCAGTTATTTATTGAAGTGTTCATTACTGTGCTCATTTGTGTGACCCTTCGTCACAGATACAATAAGGAAACAACTGTTGATTTAACTGAAAAATAGCGCAACCCTGAAGAGGAACGTGAGGTGGATCATGCATTGTTATGATCATTCACTCATTGATTTATCCATATCTATGTTGCAGGCTTTTGCAGGACAACCTGAACAGATGTTTATTACGTCATCATGCCTGGTGGGCTGTTTTCGATCATCGTCAGTCGGGTTTACTACAAGCTCTACAGCTACTGGTGTGCTTCTGTGTAGCGGCTGCGGTGATGCATTTACATATGTACCTGGTTACTGAGACCAACACACTGAGTAAAAAGGTGTGGACAGGACTGGCCAGATCCATGTTAATCAACCTGTTTATCACAGCTGTGGCTGGTGTGGTTCTGGGTATAGCGAGATTCATACGCCGTAAAGGACCCTTTAAAATGGAAAAGGATCGTATCCGAAAAGAGCACATGAAGAAGAATTCTTCTCTACCAACAACACATGTTGGTGCTCCACCTTCCGTCATACAACACTCACCACCAATGGTTCCAATATATAAACAGACTCCAGATACAATGATTAGTCAACTGTTACGTCCTCCGTTGGCAAATGTGGACATGACACCAGGAGACGTAACTCCAACATTTCCGCAAATGGATGACACATTCAGATACAATGAGGAAACAACTACAAAGAATATTGATTTCACTAATAAGGATACAAGGGAAATCTGGGTTAAAAACATGATAGAATCTCCAGCTCCTTCTCCAAGAAATAACTCAGCCCCGAAGAGGACCGTGAGGTGGTCCTCTCCCCCTGCTACATCCCTGGTAAACAACGTGATGCCTGAAAGCTTCAAGTCTGAGGAGCCTGAAGACTCTGTGTGGCCAGACATGACCAAAGAGCCATGGGCGCCACTCTATATCAATATGCCACCTGAAGATGGACAGGTATCACTACATACCACTGATGATAGAGATAGTCCTGAACCAGAACGAGAAGAATGGGTGAAGGACATGATCCGCTCACCAGGGTCATCCCCTCGACATGTACAAGATAAGATGCTACCTATTCACCTGGACAGTGATAGTGATGATGGTGCTGAGGTTATGGATTTGTTGACCAACCAGTCACCTCCCTCTCCTGGAAGACCGAGCACTCTACAGCTGTCCTTAACACCTGATCCAACACGGCGTCTCTTCTCTGTCCACGTATGTATTAACTGTCCAACTGCCAAAATAAAGGGTCATATTCACTCACTCACTCACTCACTCACTCACTCACTCACTCACTCACTCACTCACTCACTCACTCACTCACTCACTCACTCACTCACTCACTCACTCACTCACTCACTCACTCACTCACTCACTCACTCACTCACTCACTCACTCACTCACTCACTCACTCACTAACATAACATACGGGATTATTTATTTTAATAGTTCTATGGCAAACTATTAACTAAAAATTAAATTTATTTGAAAGTGGTTTGTTTATTAAACATTTCGTCATTTTTTCCAGACTGACCACAGTGAAGAAGAAAATGCGAACAGTAATGCGGGACATGACGATACTGCCTCGTTGACCAGTCTGCCTGCTGATGAGATTAACAAAATTACAAGAGGTAAGAAGTGCACTACAGATCTCTCACTATTTGCTCGTAGTTCGGGAAGAGAGACGACAACAGTGCAAAAATGTATATAAACAACTTAAATTGATAGTTTTAACTTGCTTTTATGTTTACGAAAATAATATTATTTTTTTTGAAAAAGGCTAAATTTGACCTTCACAATCAGCAATAACCATTACCTACAACATCCAGCCAACACCAACCATTACCTACAACATCCCACCAATACCAACCATTACCTACAGCATCCAACCAACAATAACCATTACCTACAACATCCAGCCAACACCAATCATTACCTACAGCATCCAACCAATACCAACCATTACCTACAACATCCAACCAACAATAAACATTACCTACAACATCCAGCCAACACCAACCATTACCTACAACATCCAACCAGCAATAACCATTACCTGCAGCATCCAGCCAACACCAACCATTACCTACAACATCCAACCAGCAATAACCATTACCTGCAGCATCCAACAAACAATAACCTTTACCTACAGCATCCAGCCAACACCAACCATTACCTACACCATCCAACCAACAATAACTATCACCTATAGCAGCCAACCAACAACAACCATTACCTACAGGATCCAACCAACAATAACCATTACCTACAACATCCAACCAATACCAACCATTACCTACAGCATCCAACCAACATTAACCATTACCTACAGCTTCCAACCAACAATAAACATTACCTACAGCATCCAACCAACACCAATCATTACCTAAAACATCCAACCAACAACAACTATTACCTGCAGCATCCACCCAACAATAACCATTACCTACAGCATCCAACCAACAATAACATTACATACAGCATCCAACCAACACCGACCATTACCTACAGCATCCAACCAACAATAGCCATCACCTATAGCATCCAACCAACAACAACCATTACCTACAGCATCCAACCAACAATAACCATTACCTACAGCATCCAACCAACAATAACATTACATACAGCATCCAACCAACACCAACCATTACCTACAGCATCCAACCAACAATGACCATAACCTACAACATCCACCCAGCAATAGCCATTACCTAAATCATCCAACCAGCAATAACCATTGCATACATCCTCCAACCATCACCAACCATAACCTACACCATTCAACCAAAAATAACCATCATCTACAGTATTCTACCAGCAATAACTATTTCTTACATTATCCAGTCAACAATAGCTGTTTCAGACATTATCCAACCGACAATAACTACTTCCTGCATTATTCAACCAGCAATAACCATGTTCTACAGTTCACAACCAAAATAACCATTTCCTACATTATCCAACCAACAAGAACCATTTCCTATAGTATCAAACCAACCATAACCATTTTCTACACTATCCAGCCAAAATAACCACTTTGTCTATAATCCAACAAGAAATAAAAAATTCCTACATTATCCACCCAAAATAACCACTTCTTGCATTATCCAGCAAGAATTAATAATTCAATACACCATCCAACCAAAATAATCACTTCCTACATTATTCAACCAGCAATAACCATGTCCTACATTTTCCAACCTAAATAACCATTTAATCATATCAAACGGAAATTTTTCATAAAACATCTTATTCGACTAAACATCTTCAAAATACATAAAATCACCACCGAAATCCTCAGGGAATTTAGAAATAATACTAAACCCCATAGTAATAACGTATTTGTCCTAATAATTTGTGTGTATAGACCTATTGGATGAATCTTCGAGCCCACTGTGATGTATTTATATATATAATATATGAATTGATATAATGTTCAAAATATTCGAAAATTTGAATACCTAGTTATCATATTCAAAATCGATGTCGGTTACCAATGCAACATCACATTGGCCAATTAGTCCAGTGGATTTTGACTAAAGCGTGTTTCGCGGTATGGACGATGTTTTATGATTGATTCTGATACTATGGGGTGTCCCGAGCAGAAATCAGCCGGGTGCCACTTTGGCACCTTTGGGCGGAATTTTTAAAGGGCAAAAACAAAATGGCCGCCAGATATTTCAAGGTCAAATATGTTTTTTTCAACAAATGAAGCCAGGAACAAGTGTAATACCTCATTATCATGTGATTTTGACTGGGCAATCCATTTCTTGTGTTATTTTCATGACTCAAGGTAATTTTCAAGGTCAAAAAGTCAATTTTAAGGTCAAATAAGCAAAAATATCCTTTTTAACAAATAAAGCTAGGAACATGTGTAATGCCTCTTTTTCGTTGGATTTTGACTGAAAAATCCATTTATGGTATTATTTTGGTGATCCGAGGTCATCTTCAAGGCCGAAAGGGCATTGCCAAGGTCAAAAACAAAATGGCCGCCAGATATCTCAAGGTCAACTATGATTGTTCAACAAATGAAGCCAGGAACAAGTGTAATACCTCATTTTCGTGTGATTTTGACCGGGCAATCCATTTCTTGTATTATTTTCATGACTCAAGGTACTTTTCAAGGTCAAAAAGTCTATTTCAAGGTCAAATAAGCAAAATTACCATTTTTAACAAATCAAGCTAGGAACATGTGTAATACCTCTTTTTCATGTGATTTTGTCTGAAAAATTCATTTATGGTATTTTTTTTTTGATCCAAGGTCATTTTCAAGGTCGAAAGGTCATTTTCAAGGTCAAAATGTAAAAATATGATCTTTTTGAAACAAAATAGGAAGAAGTCTAATACCCCTTTTTGACTGAATAATCTATTCTCAATACTATTTTGATGATAAAAGGTCATCTTTAAGGTCAAAATGTCAATTTCACGGTCAAGTAAAGGAGAATATGATTTTTACCAAATACAGCTAGAACATGTGTAAAAAACAATTTTTTCGTGGGATTTTGAGCGAAAAATGTCTTTTTCCTATTACTTTGGTGATTTAAAGTCATCC
Source organism: Flabesymbios commensalis (assembly GCA_964017125.1). Classification (NCBI taxonomy): domain Eukaryota; kingdom Metazoa; phylum Annelida; class Polychaeta; order Terebellida; family Flabelligeridae; genus Flabesymbios; species Flabesymbios commensalis. The sequence goes on along the minus strand of OZ024907.1, from coordinate 27,511,667 downwards.
TCAAGGTCAAATATATGTTTTAGCGTATAAGCTAGAAATTGGAGCACGTATACTACCTTGTGTTGGGTTTTATTTTGACTGGATAATCTAATTCTGTTGGGTTTAAATGATCAAACATGCTCAAGGTGAAGACATCGGCTCGAAGGCATTGAATGGCAATTAACAGAGATGTGTTAAAGAGTGATGGAAAAGATCTAACGGTCGATGAGGAGGTATTAAAGGGCAATGAGAAGGCGATAAAGGACAATGAAAAGGCATTAAAGGGCAATGAGGAGGCATATTATAGAGAAATGAGGAGGCGTTGATGGGACACAAGAGGCGTTACATAGCCACCGAGGGCCTTATAAGGTGAGAGAGAGGCATTATGGAGCTATGGAGAGGCACTAAAGGGAGACAATAATGCGTCTTCATAGCTTTTAGTTTAATGCTCTTCTTTGCAATTGAAGGCCTTTCTTTTGCCCTTTAACGCCTCTTCTTCGCCCTGAACGTCCTTTTAGTTTAACGCCTCTTTATTGCAATTGAAGGCCTTTCTGTCGCCCTTTAATGCCTCTTCTTCACACTGAACGCTTCTCCATTGCTCTTTAATTTTACTCTCCGTCACATTTTAAAGCTTTACCATCAATCTTTAACGCCTCCCCATGGTCCTTCGACGCCTTCCCATCGCCATTTATCGTCTCTCATTGCCCTTCAATGCTTTTGGGTCTACCTTTATATTTTTTCTTCGTACTTTAACGCCTTTCCGTCACCCTTTAACGCTTCTTCGGTGAAATTTAACGCCTCCTCATCGCCCTTTACTGGCTTCCCATCGCCATTTAATGCCTCTCCATCACCATTTACCGCCTCTTCATCGCCCTTTAACCCTTTAGCATCACCATTTAACGCATCTGCAGCACCTTTTTAACGCCTCTCCATCAATCTTTTAGTGCATCTCCATCAACCTTTAACACTTTTTCTTGGCCCTTTAACGCCTTTCTTTCACTCTTTGACATCTCTCCGTCATAATTTAATTTTTCTCAGTTGCCCTTTAGCGATACCCCGTCATCTTTAACGCCTTCTCATCGCCCTAAAACACATATCCATCACCCTTTAGCACCACCGCATCACCTGTCATTTAATGCTTCCTCGTCACCCTCTAACGCCATTCAATAACCCTTTCATGCCACCCACCAACACATCCCGTCACCCTTAGCGCCTCTTTGTTGTCCTTCAACGCCTCCTCATTGCCCATAAACGCCTTCCCATCGCCATTTAACTCATCTGCAGCGCCTGTTAGCGTCTCTCCATCACCCTTTAATGCATCTCCATCAACCTTTATTACTTTTCCAATGCCCTTTGACGTCTCAGTCACCATTTAACGCTTCTCTGTCGCCCTTTAGCAATGCTCCATTGTTTTAACACTTTCTACTCACCCTCACACGCTTATCCAGCACACTTCAACTCCTCCCCATTGCCCTTCAGCGATTTTCCATAGTCGTTTAACGTTTCATGGTCGCCTTTTAACGACTCCTCATCACCCATTACCGCCTTCCCATCGCCATTTAAAACTTTCCCATCACCATTTAATGCCTCACCATCGCCCTTTACCACATTCGCATCGCCATTTAACGCATCTGCAGCGCCTATTAGCGCCTCTCCATCAAAGTTTAATGCATCTATATCACTTTTAACACTTTTTCGACCTTTAACGCCTTTCCATCGCTCTTTGACGTCTCTCTGTCACCATTTAACGCTTCTCCATTGCCCTTTAACGATTCTCAGTCTTTTTTAATGTCTTCTCATTGCACTTAGACACCTATCCATCAACCATTAGCACCGCCCCATCACCCGTTAACGTACTTCCTTGTCACCATTCCATAGCCCTTTCATGCCACCCAGCCACCTTTTAATGCATCTTGTCGCTCTTTAACGCCCCATTTTTGCCCCTTAACGCATCCTCATTGCCATTCACCGCCTCCTCATTGCCCTTCAATGCCTCCTCATTGCCCTTTGATGACTACTCATGTTCTTTTAACCCTTCTTACTCGCTCTTTAGCGCCTCTGGGGCGCCTTTTAGCATCTCGTCAACATTCTTTAATGCCTCCCCAATGTCTTTTACCGCCTCTCTGTCACCTTTTATTGCCTCTCCATTGATCTTTTATGCTTTTTCGTCGCTATTTGACGCCTCTCCATGACCCTTTGATGCCTTCTAGTTGTCTGATCATTTCACTCTGATGATGTTTATTCATTAAAACCATACTAGAATTAGATTATCCGGTTAAAGATACACCAGGACAATTTATTATGTGTGCTCCAATATGTAGAGTACTACGTTAAAATAATATTAGACCTTGATATTTACATTTGACCTAAAGGATCACCTCAAATAACCAAAATCATACCAGAAAGATATTGTCCTAGCTTTATTTGTTGAAAATCATATTTTCGCTTACCTGACCTTGAAATTGACACACTTACCTTGAAAATGACCTTTAATTATAAAAATAGTAGCAGAAATGGATTATTTGTCAATATTACACTAAAAAGACGTACAACACATTTGCTATTTATGTTTGTTAGTTGAATTTTGATGACCTTGAATTGAAACTGACCTTGAAGATAACCTTTAATCACTCAAATAATACTATAATTGGATTTGTCAATCAAAATCCCATAAAAAGAGGTATTACACACATTCCTAGCTTTATTTGTTAAAAATGATATTTTCTCTTACTTCACCTTGAAATTGACCCCTTTGACCTTGAAGATGACTTCGAATAATCAAAATAATATCAGATATGGAATGCCCAGTCAAAATTGCATGAGGTATTACACATGTTCCTAGCTTTATTTGTTAAAAACGGTAATTTTGCTTAATTGACCTTGATATTTGACCTTTTGACCTTGAAGATGACCTTGAACCATGCAAATAATACAAGAAATGAATTGCCCGGTCAAAATCACATGAAAATGAGCTATTACATTTGTTCCTAGCTTCATTTGTTGAAAAATCATATTTGACCTTGAAATATCTGGCAACCATTTTGTTTTTGATCTTGAAAAGGACTTTCGACCTTGAAGCTAACCTTGGATCAACAGAATAATACCATACATTCATTTCTAGATAAAATCCCATGTAAAAGAGGTATTACACATGTTCCTATCTTTATTTGTTAAAAATTGTATTTTTGCTTCTTTGACCTTGAAATTGTCTTTTTGACCTTGAAGATGACCTTGAGTCATCAAAATAATACAAGAAATGGATTGTCCAGTCAAAATCACATAAAAATGAGGTATTACACTTGTTCCTGGCTCCATTAGTTGAAAAATCATATTTGACCTTGAAATATTTGGCGGCCATTTTGTTTTTGCCCTTAAAAAAATCCGCCCAAGGGTGCCAAAGTGGCACCCGGCTGATTCCTGCTCAGGACATCCCTTAGAACCAGAATCAACCATAAAACGTCGTCCATACCGCGAAACACGCTTGAGTAAAAAAATGACATTTGACAACTGGACTAAATTCAATGAAGTGTATTTTGGTTATATAGTGTATGTGTGTTTCTGTATTGTATGGAAAATACATATGCCATCACTCTAAATTTATATTAGGAGTATGAGAATATGTCCTAAAATCACAAAAATTGCCAGACCACATAGACGTCCAATGTAAAAACTGCTAAGAGTAATACAGTAGCCTATCCAACAACCAATTACCATTTCCTAAAGTATCAAACCAACAATAGGCAGTTTATATAGGGTCTTTCCACCCTAAATGAGCCGAAATCCAAGGGGGGTGGTTATTGACTAGAGAATCCCTACCCAAATTACGGCTTTAAATGGATGTTTCCACTTCTGGTGAATTAAGAAAAATACAGGAATGTTGTAATTATGTGGATAAATTGTAAGCACACACTGTTTTCGCTATCTGTGATATGAGGTATAACTGTTATGTGACATTTTCGGATGGACACATGGGGTGAGAAGGATTTGTGTCTTTTCTGGGAATGGGCGCAAGAATATTCCGGGAGATCTGGGCAAAACGGACCTTTTTACCAACATGGGAGTGTAGCTCAAAACGCAGGAAGTTAGCATACCATTTTCGAAGCTGTTTTTGAAAAAAGACAGCTTAGGCTTTATTTTGGTGTGTCACATAGGGGGACAGTTAGGGACGAAAGTGGTGATTTCGGCCCTTAGAATGTTGGCATTATACATGCGTTTTAATGGGACTGGCATTTGGGGTGGTGAGACCATGTGTGTATAGAGCATTAAAGCAGGGTTAGGATTATATATTATAATGTTTCTGCTGTTGAATAGAAAGAAAAAGTATTCAAATTGTATTTAATTGTATTCTGATAATCGATGCAACAAATTAGGCTGTAAAATTTTGAATAAAAGACATATAATTGATGGGTCGATGTGACAACTGGAAAATAGGCCCAGGAGGGCGTGTTTTGGTTGGTAATTCGTAGATAACATGCTTTCTTTTGCTACTTTGACTTGTTGTATGGGTACAAATAAATAGAAAAATACGGGAAGTTTAATCCTTTGTATTGTCAATAACCATTTATCCCAATTAATATATTATTTTTCTTCATAATTCTAAATAATAAATGGTCACCATGACTACCTATTGTGATTAAATAAGAGTAAGAACTGCAACTTCATCTAACCACGTTTCCTGCAGTGCAAAATTACGGAAAACGGGCTGATTTTCACAATATCAGTGCTTAATAAAAGAGCTCCCAAAGCAACATCATTCGATGTATCTGAGAAAAGTTAAGAAATATATTGATCAGAACAATTGCTGTTTCATCCTTGTTTGAAAAAAATAAAACAACAAAAATTTTAATTTGTATATATGGTCTCACCACCATAAATGAGCCGAAATCCAAGGGGGGTGGCTACTGACTAGAGAATCCCTACCCAAATTACGGCTTTAAATGGATGTTTCCACTTCTGGTGAATTAAGAAAAATACAGGAATGTTGTAATTATGTGGATAAATTGGAAGCACATACTGTTTTCGCTATCTGTGATATGAGGTATAACTGTTATGTGAGATTTTCGGATGGACACATGGGGTGAGAAGTATTTGTGTCTTTTCTGGGAATGGGCGCAATAATATTTCGGGAGATCTGGGCAAAACGGCCCTTTTTACCAACATGGGAATGTAGCTCAAAACGCCGGAAGTTAGCATATCATTTTCGAAGCAGTTTTTGAAAAAGGACAACTTAGGCCTCATTATGGTGTGTCACATAGGGGGGCAGTTAGGGACGAAAGTGGTGATTTCGGCCCTTAGAATGTTGGCATTATACATGCGTTTCAATGGGACTGGCATTTGGGGTGGTGAGACCATAGTAGCCAACCAAAATCACCACCTCCTGTACTATCCACTAAGAAATGACCATTATGTTACCAACCAACAATAACCACTTCTAAATTGTTCAACAATAATAACCACGACCTACATTATTCGACCAGCAATAACCATTGCTTACAGCATCCAACCAACAATAACCACTTCATACATTATTCAACCAGCAATAACTTACGCCTACAATATCGAACCAACAATATCCATTTACACAATAGCTAATTAACAATAGCATTCCATCAGCGGCAAATTTGCTCAAAACTATTATTACTTGATGCTAAATTCTCTTATCATTATGATAGATTGTGATTTTTCCACACTGACGTCCGGTGCTGCCCGGGCGGCGCGTCAAGAAGATGGAGAATGGGAGAGGGTGCCATTACTAGGACCTGAATCAGGTGCAATTCTCACTACTGATTTTACAGACGATCTAGAAAGACAGATACCTAACAAATGGACAGGAAGCAAACTGTGTGCCCACTGGTTTCAATGCCAGTCTCTCGGAAGGTTTTTGCCATCTTGGTTGGCCGGCCTTATTTGTCTTGGTTAGTTTACTATTTATATTGTCGGTTTTGATGTGTGACTCTGGCGATTATTTCAACTATAGTCCAGAAAATGGTTATTTGAAATGGCATGCACAGCAGTATTAGTAAAGCATCATGATGTATACAAATAGGGTCTCGTGTTTATATTTTGATGGAAGCAAGTCACCCTGTTAGATGGCATAAGGGTACCCTTTTGTGGTTACTAGCGGCAACTACTGTAGATCTGGTAATTTTCGCGTGCTTATATATATATTTTTTTTTAGTAGCGCTATTATAAAAATAATTGTCGCGAAATTCGTGAATTCGCGAATTTGTGCTCCCCGCGAAATTCGCAAAAATTAAAACCTCGCGAATATTACCAGATTTACAATATACGGTGTTGTGACGCAAAAAACAATAAATTATATACCTTTCGGATGTAATTTCATTTTTGTCAGAGATGGTTAATAGTTGACGTTGCAACATATTAAAATCAGTTTATAACTACATTGACAAAAGGAGGATGCCTACTGCTTGAATAAATGAGGTCGTCTCAAGGAAAGATATCAAAATTAATTTGTCTGTTTATCGATCCACCCACATGGTCAGAGCTCTAATAAGAGAAGGTCCTTTGCCTTATCAATGTGACCACTAAGGGGCCGACCATTTAATACCAGGGGGGGGGTATGTTTTTTTCGAAAAAAAATAGGTTGTTCACAAAATTGGCAAAAAAAATAGTTTGCTCTATAGACTGTGGGAAAAAAATAATTTGTTCTTTTATCTGTAAGAAAAAAATAGATTGTTGACAGCCAGCAGATCTTTCCAAATCTGTCGGAAACTGCCAAAGAAAGGCAAAAATTGCCTCGCTCCGCTCGGTCAAACGTCTAATGCTCAATCGTCTAATGTGTATACGTATTATACTGGCACACTGGAATGAGCATGAGAAATAACACCTGCCTTTTAATTTATGGAATCAAAGGTCCAGTCAACTGTTAAAAATTGCAGGACTTGGGTCCCCCAGAATGCAATATATAGCCCGTGGGTAGGCCTGAGCCCTATATCATAATAATACTGAGATATACGTTTCATACCCACCTCCGCATTAAGAGCAAGTTCCCAGATCGTAGCAAGTCATTATATACTCGAGCGACATCTATGAGTTAGTAATTCCACCAAAGCTCGAAGCTCTTAGAACTGGTTCTTATCTGGGTGTTGGGTTTGCAAGCTAACTGACTTTAATACTGCGAGGATTGCGAAACAGCTGACCCCCAGAATGTGTATTGACAGGACAGCTTTTCCACAAAAATTCTACACTCCGCCAATGCTGGTTCAATGTTGGGCCAGCGTCACAGACGTTGGTCTAACATTAAAATAGCATTGGGACAATGTCTCGTTTGTATAGTATCTTGTAATCAGTTTAGTTGCTGATATTATTGTGTCAGTCTGTACTCTAAAGGCTACTGTATGCCTACACGTGCCCAGCAAACACAAAACATTTGTATAACATTTATACAATGTTGGACCGAAGTCAAAGACGTTGGGCCGATGTTGAATAAATGTTATACAAATATTTTGTGTTAGCTGGGTGACTGTGCCACGCTTGCCCGTTTCGCAGTTGAATGGATCTTTAAACATGTCTTGGAAAAAAAAAAGTTTGTCTGTGACATATCAGGAAAAAAATTGTTTGTTTTTGATCAGAAAGAAAAAAAATCTTATGTTTTCTTGTTGAGAGGGAAAAAATTATTTGATCAGGAAGAAAAACCATACCCCCCCCCCCCTCCTGGTATTAAATGGTTCGCCCCTAAGCTCTTTTATATATACAAAACGAGTTGGAAATCTTACGTTGTGGTAAATTCACGAGAACAAATAGATGTTTCTTTTCTCATAAAATAAACGTAGAGTTAACATTTACACCAGACGTTATTAACACAAACAATCGAAATCCCTTTGTCAATCCATATGGGTCAAAGAGTGTCACTCGCAATGACTTTAACCCTTTAAGCCCGCACGATGCATTAAAGCATCATTTCACATCCCTGAAAACATACTTAAGTTTCCTAAAACTGAGGGTTTTAGAACGAAAATTTCCATGAAACTTGTTTACCAATACATGACATTTTTTTTTTTTTTAAACCACATCAAATCATCTTCATCCACTACATGTCGAGAATTGCGACAGCAATTCTCGGCTTGTAGTGGATGATGATGACTATGGTAAATTCGGGATTGAAAGGGTTAATTAGTTATCATTGTTGATTTTCCCTTTATGTATTCCAGGTCTACTGGCGATGACTTGCATCTTGATGATGTCCTGCGGAGCTGTTGGTCTTACCCTGGAGAGAAGTCTGGCGTTCCGGTGGATGGATTTGACTGCTATAGGCTTAATGCTACAAATTATGATCGCTGAAATGCTGAAAGTCCTTGTTGTAGCCACCTTTTACACTTATATGATCGAAAAACTGATTTAGGTAAAATATTAAATCGGATTGTCCAAGACAAGCTCCGCCTGACTTGCATTATATGCTTATTTATAGAGCGAGAAAAGCAATCATTTCAGTACGCAAAAAACACGTTTTTAACGTCCTCTGTTCTTAAAGGTGAGTATATTATGTGTCTGTCTGGAACTGACAGAGACACGGCTTGGCTGCAAGTCATTTGGTGTCTGCTTTATAAAATTTACTATGACAGCTGAAATACAACACAGTCGTTCAAGCAATGTTTTAAATGTAAGTGTTTTGCTGTCGCCGTCTGAAGACTGATCAGCACATGAAATGTCAGTGGAGCAGGTCACTCAGCACTATGTAACACATCGTTAGAAGGAGTTAGAAGGTGCTAAACTGCCACTTTGCAAAGTGGCAGTTTAGCACCTTCTAACTCCAAGGGAACGCCGTTGTTTGGTATAAGTGACACCAACCAGTTGTTCTCTCCGCATGACACATACCATTGTTTCTATTAAGTATAGTTTCATCGTTTTTGGCTTAGCGTTTTCGCACACTGACTATTATATAATTTATAATTATATAATTCATATAATTATTACTGCGAGTTTAGTTAAATAGCCATTTTAGTCAGTAATTATAATGTTTTTTTCTCTTTTAATTGTAGTTGTTTGAAAAGTATAGAAGCTCGCTCCTTTTGGATAATTTTCCTAGCCATAACTATGCGGCATAATAAAATTACATTAAGGATACTGTTTCATTTTTGTCTTTTCATTAAATTGAATGTCAATTAGGCCCACTGATTTCGATTCAGCGATTGACCAAACGACGACTGATCAACCGACATATTGTCTGATAAATAAACGTGGATTGTATATTTATAAATTCTCCACACACGTATTGCTGGTTTAGCTACTAAGCTGGCACATCATTAACCCTCAAGCTCTCACAGCGATAAAAAAATTTAAAACCATGGAGACCAAAAGTTTTTTCAATTTGAAATCACCATAAATGTCCTAATTAGCTCTTTCCGATTCATTTGAATACCTATGTTATGGGTCAACGGCCATTATAATTTTTGTCAGTGCGGGGACCGTCTTTATACGTCAAAATCTGACGTATAAAGACGGTCCCCGCGCTGAAAGGGTTAGGCGATTAGCGCTAATCGTTCGTAATTCGTGTTATTGGCCGACCAAATCACTGTTAGTGGGAATGAAAAGATGTTTTAAACTGCAAATTTGCAAATGTCTGGCCTCAAATTAAACACATATGATTAATTTTCACCCACTTGAAGTTGTGGGTCGCGGTAGCGACACACAACTTCAAGTGAGTGAAAATATAAATTGGACAACTTGGCGAGTAACAAGGTAACGGGTTTAGTGAGCATATATTAGGCGAAAATATATATATGTATTAGGCAAAAATAGATCCTATCCACTGTAATGCCTTTGTAAAGGGTCTTTTTTATTGATAATGTCCATTACTCTGCATATCCATGGGGGTTGTTATCAGGCTTGTTGGGGTCTAAATATCAGATCATATCCATGGGGGTTGTTATCAGGCTTGTTGGGGTCTAAATTTCAGATCATATCCATGGGGGTTGTTATCAGGCTTGTTGGGGTTTAAATATCAGGTCATATCCATGGGGGTTGTTATCAGGCTTGTTGGGGTTCAAATATCAGATCAATTGATGTAATGCGATTCTAGTGGTTTGCGGTGAGATGAAGTCATTGCTCTCGTAAATAAACCTAATGGGGGTGGGGGGAGGGGGTACGCTTAAACTAATTTCAACTACACGTAGGCCTACCCCCGTTACGCTGAAACTAGTTTCAACATACTCCGGTACTCTGAAACTAGTTTCAACATTTCCCGATACGCAGAAACTTGTTTAAAGCGACACAATCAGAATACAATCATCAAAAATCAGTATTTTTATTTTGACTCTTTAATATGTCCATAAAATGTCAACACGTTCATAGATTAGAATTGCGTAGGTTTTTACATTTTTGTGTTGCGCATTTGCCAGTAAGCGAGAAATAAGGATGAAATTTAAATTTGAGCATGCATGTCCAAAATAGGAAATACGGGAATAACTGATAAATGGGCTTTCGGCACACTCTCTACGTTGCCACAGCAGCCCAAAATTTAAAATACTTCCGCAATTCCAGTCTACGAGCATGTTCACATCTTATGAGCATTATTAAGAAACCAAAATAAGAATACTGATTTTTTGATGATTTTAGCCTGGTTGTGTCATTTTAAACGAGAAACTGGAGGAGGTCACTTGAAACAACTATTATTTTCTAGTACATTGAATCTAGTTTCAGTGTACCAGGGGTACACTGGAATTAGTTTCTCTTTAATACAGAGAGAAAAACAAAATGTATTTTTTTATAATAATTTATTTTGAAAACGTAGACAATATAAATAACATGAATCAGTTTATGATGGCATATCAGTTCCCTTCATTTGAATCCCTCAGAAGGGCACCATTTTTCACAATAAATGTTATCCGGGAACTGATGTTTAATGCTAACATAACAATAAACTAATATATCAACTTAAAATAAAAAAATCAACATTTTGTGTCCAAATATAATTTAGTACTGCTTTCGTGATGTGGTCAATTATCGTGATTATTACGGTAATTGATCGTATAAATAAAAGATTATCATAGGAAACTCCACAGCTGCCTTATAAATAATATAACAAATAAAGATCAACTTATTTGCGTGGATGTATGCTAATTTGATTCATGCATATGTTTTGGAATGTATGAAGGTAACGTGCTTTAATTAGGAGCAGTCCGGCTTTTTGATGTTGTTGTTGCTGACTGGATCAGTCTATCCTTATCATTTCAGTCTCCACACTGTGTTGAGAACAACAAGACTGATCAGGGCAGTACTGAAGTATAGCATATTGCCGGCGTTAGGCTGAAAACAAACACATATCTATATATAATCAACGGAAATGTCGATATTTAATAATGTATTTATTATTATTAGAAATTAAGGTTCAGCTGTATAGGTATAGTACAGACATGGACAAAAGATGTTCGCCCAAAAGCAGCTAATTCATGGACAAACCACTGTTCTATCACTATTGTCCCGTGGGTGACTTACTTTACTTAAGCTTTAGCTTTTAGCATTTAAATTCTATACCTGGTAATTTTCTATAAATAAACTGATATAAAATACTTGGGTTTAAGTCTATTCAGCTATGCAATTAAAAGTGGGTTCAGTATCGTTTTAATAGGCATCACAATGAAGGTGAACAAAAATGTGTTTACTTTCTGTATTCTCCACTCAATAATATAACAACTTGGGGTTGATAATTTGTGAAATTATTGTCAATTATGCCACGTCCAGACTGTGAATTTGTTGGTGATAAAAGAATGAAAACGAGTCCATCAGCAACCAAATTATACGACTTCAATCTGATAATATCTGGAGCAAATGGTCGCCTCGGAGCTAAAGGATCCTATCTGCCACTCTGACGAGTGTCAGATAGGATCCTTTAGCTCCGAGGCGACGAAATGGCCCTCATTAAGATAATAAGATGTGTGATTATTATTATTGCAAAAAACAGTCAATTTAACACTAATTACCTGTCCAATCTAAAGCGAATACAAAATATATTATGCTAAGCTCGTCCATTGGGTTTAAAGGGAAGTACCTGCCACATTTGGAAGTGGCACGTACCTTTAATCGCCAAGGGGACGATTTAAGGAAAACAAACTCACGTCGCACGAGCTTTCTGTGGTTTCCATGTGCAATGTCGTCGCATCATACTCTGTTGTTCCACCCTAAAAATAAATAAGGTAATTACCAAACTAAATTGTTGTTGTGATAATCCTTGTAAAAAAACGTTATATTTAAATGTAAGAAAAAATGTTGAGAGCAATACAATTAAAATAAAAAAAAAGAAATTGATTAGCGTTCCCCTCAGTTATATAAAATATTAGATTATATTAACTCAATTTAAATCAATGGTGTTGATGCGTTCATTTTGCCTGGTTTGATCAACGACTATAGATTCATATCAATAAATTAACTATTGATTCAGAATTAAAATACTCACGGTTGTCAGTCCATTGCTGAGTCCTGTAAAATAAAGCATCTATATTAGCGGTGGGCTTTTAGCTACGATAATTTTATTTTGCTATAATGAATCAATACAAACAAATCCTCTTGATCTTCAACACTTGTTACACACGTTGCTAGCACCACGTGGTAAAATTTAATTACCATTGTAAGGTATCAATAATCACAATGATTTATTTTTGACTAAACTGTGTTCAGAAATGTAAGTATAATAACATTGTAGAAATTGTATGTATTTTATTGTTTGCTGTTCGAGCATAGTATACATGTAGCAAGCAGTGACAACTAGTTTCAAATTACTTACTGCACAAGGCCAGCACAGCGAAGAAGCTGATAACAGAAACCTTTGAGAAATCCATAGTTAAGGATGAAAGACTGAAAAAGAAACAAAACAAACTAGATGTTGCAATTTAAAAAAGTAAGTTTGATTATTAGCTATCTATATTTTATTCGGAGTATAATCTGTTTTCATAAAAAAAGAATGGACTAGAAAAGTCTTTCATTGAATAAAATGTTCATATATAATCTAACTTACTTGATATATGCAACGCTCGTTATTGCATTGCAAACCTACGGACAAATGCGTATCATTGAAGAAATATTTTACAACCTAATTATATACCCAAAGATTGTATTGTTCGTTAATTTGTTTTACCTCCTTTTGCTATTACTTTGTCTTTAACAATTTAGTTGACACATGTTTAATAAGACTGGATTTAATGTTTCATTTAAATTCTTCCCCATTTATTTCTGTCGACTTTGAATATAGTTTCCTAACCCTTTCAAGCCTGACTTAACATTGTCATCTTCATTCACTACAAGCCGCGAATTGCTGTCGCAATTCTCGACTTGTAGTGGATGAAGATTACTTGATGTGGTTTAAAAATTAAAGAAAATTGCCATCAATTGGTAAACCAGTTTCACAGAAATTGTATTCTAAAACCCTAGGTTGGAGGAAAATTAAGGCTGTTTTCAGGGATGTAAAATGATGCTTTAATGCATCGTGAGGGCTTAAAGAGTTGATGAAAAGTGCTGCTTGCTTTGAATAAATTCACGATAAATGTGGAAGTAAACTACATTGTGATATAATTATGTTATCTTCTGTAAACCATCCTCTAAATGCACGTTTGATCGCTGTATCCTAAGAACTGCAACTTCATCTAACCACGTTTCCTGCAGTGCAAAATTACGGAAAACGGGCTGATTTTCACAATATCAGTGCTAAATAAAAGAGCTCCCAAAGCAACATCATTCGATGTATCTGAGAAAAGTTAAGAAATATATTGATCAGAACAACTTGCTGTTTCATCCTTGTTTGAAAAAAATAAAACAACAAAAATTTTAATTTGTATATATGGTCTCACCACCATAAATGAGCCGAAATCCAAGGGGGGTGGCTACTGACTAGAGAATCCCTACCCAAATTACGGCTTTAAATGGATGTTTCCACTTCTGGTGAATTAAGAAAAATACAGGAATGTTGTAATTATGTGGATAAATTGGAAGCACATACTGTTTTCGCTATCTGTGATATGAGGTATAACTGTTATGTGAGATTTTCGGATGGACACATGGGGTGAGAAGTATTTGTGTCTTTTCTGGGAATGGGCGCAATAATATTTCGGGAGATCTGGGCAAAACGGCCCTTTTTACCAACATGGGAATGTAGCTCAAAACGCCGGAAGTTAGCATATCATTTTCGAAGCAGTTTTTGAAAAAGGACAACTTAGGCTTTATTATGGTGTGTCACATAGGGGGGCAGTTAGGGACGAAAGTGGTGATTTCGGCCCTTAGAATGTTGGCATTATACATGCGTTTCAATGGGACTGGCATTTGGGGTGGTGAGACCATAGTAGCCAACCAAAATCACCACCTCCTGTACTATCCACTAAGAAATGACCATTATGTTACCAACCAACAATAACCACTTCTAAATTGTTCAACAATAATAACCACGACCTACATTATTCGACCAGCAATAACCATTGCTTACAGCATCCAACCAACAATAACCACTTCATACATTATTCAACCAGCAATAACTTACGCCTACAATATCGAACCAACAATATCCATTTACACAATAGCTAATTAACAATAGCATTCCATCAGCGGCAAATTTGCTCAAAACTATTATTACTTGATGCTATTTTCTCTTATCATTATGATAGATTGTGATTTTTCCACACTGACGTCCGGTGCTGCCCGGGCGGCGCGTCAAGAAGATGGAGAATGGGAGAGGGTGCCATTACTAGGACCTGAATCAGGTGCAATTCTCACTACTGATTTTACAGACGATCTAGAAAGACAGATACCTAACAAATGGACAGGAAGCAAACTGTGTGCCCACTGGTTTCAATGCCAGTCTCTCGGAAGGTTTTTGCCATCTTGGTTGGCCGGCCTTATTTGTCTTGGTTAGTTTACTATTTATATTGTCGGTTTTGATGTGTGACTCTGGCGATTATTTCAACTATAGTCCAGAAAATGGTTATTTGAAATGGCATGCACAGCAGTATTAGTAAAGCATCATGATGTATACAAGTAGGTCCTCGTGTTTATATTTTGATGGAAGCAAGTCACCCTGTTAGATGGCATAAGGGTACCCTTTTGTGGTTACTAGCGGCAACTACTGTAGATCTGGTAATTTTCGCGTGCTTATATATATATTTTTTTTTAGTAGCGCTATTATAAAAATAATTGTCGCGAAATTCGTGAATTCGCGAATTTGTGCTCCCCGCGAAATTCGCAAAAATTAAAACCTCGCGAATATTACCAGATTTACAATATACGGTGTTGTGACGCAAAAAACAATAAATTATATACCTTTCGGATGTAATTTCATTTTTGTCAGAGATGGTTAATAGTTGACGTTGCAACATATTAAAATCAGTTTATAACTACATTGACAAAAGGAGGATGCCTACTGCTTGAATAAATGAGGTCGTCTCAAGGAAAGATATCAAAATTAATTTGTCTGTTTATCGATCCACACACATGGTCAGAGAGCTCTAATAAGAGAAGGTCCTTTGCCTTATCAATGTGACCACTAAGGGGCCGACCATTTAATACCAGGGGGGGGGTATGTTTTTTTCGAAAAAAAATAGGTTGTTCACAAAATTGGCAAAAAAAATAGTTTGCTCTATAGACTGTGGGAAAAAAATAATTTGTTCTTTTATCTGTAAGAAAAAAATAGATTGTTGACAGCCAGCAGATCTTTCCAAATCTGTCGGAAACTGCCAAAGAAAGGCAAAAATTCCCTCGCTCCGCTCGGTCAAACGTCTAATGCTCAATCGTCTAATGCGTATACGTATTATACTGGCACACTGGAATGAGCATGAGAAATAACACCTGCCTTTTAATTTATGGAATCAAAGGTCCAGTCAACTGTTAAAAATTGCAGGACTTGGGTCCCCCAGAATGCAATATATAGCCCGTGGGTAGGCCTGAGCCCTATATCATAATAATACTGAGATATACGTTTCATACCCACCTCCGCATTAAGAGCAAGTTCCCAGATCGCAGCAAGTCATTATATACTCGAGCGACATCTATGAGTTAGTAATTCCACCAAAGCTCGGAGCTCTTAGAACTGGTTCTTATCTGGGTGTTGGGTTTGCAAGCTAACTGACTTTAATACTGCGAGGATTGCGAAACAGCTGACCCCTAGAATGTGTATTGACAGGACAGCTTTTCCACAAAAATTCTACACTCCGCCAATGCTGGTTCAATGTTGGGCCAGCGTCGCAGACGTTGGTCTAACATTAAAATAGCATTGAGAC
The DNA here is from genome assembly GCA_964017125.1 of Flabesymbios commensalis. Taxonomy (NCBI): domain Eukaryota; kingdom Metazoa; phylum Annelida; class Polychaeta; order Terebellida; family Flabelligeridae; genus Flabesymbios; species Flabesymbios commensalis. Next base: position 27,495,474 of record OZ024907.1, on the reverse strand, counting down.
AATGTCTCGTTTGTATAGTATCTTGTAATCAGTTTAGTTGCTGATATTAATGTGTCAGTCTGTACTCTAAAGGCTACTGTATGCCTACACGTGCCCAGCAAACACAAAACATTTGTATAACATTTATACAATGTTGGACCGAAGTCAAAGACGTTGGGCCGATGCTGAATAAATGTTATACAAATATTTTGTGTTAGCTGGGTGACTGTGCCACGCTTGCCCGTTTCGCAGTTGAATGGATCTTTAAACATGTCTTGGAAAAAAAAAAGTTTGTCTGTGACATATCAGAAAAAAAATTGTTTGTTTTTGATCAGAAAGAAAAAAAATCTTATGTTTTCTTGTTGAGAGGGAAAAAATTATTTGATCAGGAAGAAAAACCATACCCCCCCCTCCTGGTATTAAATGGTTCGCCCCTAAGCTCTTTTATATATACAAAACGAGTTGGAAATCTTACGTTGTGGTAAATTCACGAGAACAAATAGATGTTTCTTTTCTCATAAAATAAACGTAGAGTTAACATTTACACCAGACGTTATTAACACAAACAATCGAAATCCCTTTGTCAATCCATATGGGTCAAAGAGTGTCACTCGCAATGACTTTAACCCTTTAAGCCCGCACGATGCATTAAAGCATCATTTCACATCCCTGAAAACATACTTAAGTTTCCTAAAACTGAGGGTTTTAGAACGAAAATTTCCATGAAACTTGTTTACCAATACATGACATTTTTTTTTTTTTTTTAAACCACATCAAATCATCTTCATCCACTACATGTCGAGAATTGCGACAGCAATTCTCGGCTTGTAGTGGATGATGATGACTATGGTAAATTCGGGATTGAAAGGGTTAATTAGTTATCATTGTTGATTTTCCCTTTATGTATTCCAGGTCTACTGGCGATGACTTGCATCTTGATGATGTCCTGCGGAGCTGTTGGTCTTACCCTGGAGAGAAGTCTGGCGTTCCGGTGGATGGATTTGACTGCTATAGGCTTAATGCTACAAATTATGATCGCTGAAATGCTGAAAGTCCTTGTTGTAGCCACCTTTTACACTTATATGATCGAAAAAACTGATTTAGGTAAAATATTAAATCGGATTGTCCAAGACAAGCTCCGCCTGACTTGCATTATATGCTGATTTATAGAGCGAGAAAAGCAATCATTTCAGTACGCAAAAAACACGTTTTTAACGTCCTCTGTTCTTAAAGGTGAGTATATTATGTGTCTGTCTGGAACTGACAGAGACACGGCTTGGCTGCAAGTCATTTGGTGTCTGCTTTATAAAATTTACTATGACAGCTGAAATACAACACAGTCGTTCAAGCAATGTTTTAAATGTAAGTGTTTTGCTGTCGCCGTCTGAAGACTGATCAGCACATGAAATGTCAGTGGAGCAGGTCACTCAGCACTATGTAACACATCGTTAGAAGGAGTTAGAAGGTGCTAAACTGCCACTTTGCAAAGTGGCAGTTTAGCACCTTCTAACTCCAAGGGAACGCCGTTGTTTGGTATAAGTGACACCAACCAGTTGTTCTCTCCGCATGACACATACCATTATTTTATTAAGTATAGTTTCATCGTTTTTGGCTTAGCGTTTTCGCACACTGACTATTATATAATTTATAATTATATAATGTATATAATTATTACATAACATAACATAACATAACATAACATTTATTTGCCATATAAACACAGTAATAATAAGAAGCATATATGATTAATTTAGCAGGAGACCATCATTAAGACTTTTAAAGCCGCTCACATGATAGCCACCTAAAACATTGTAGTGAAAATGAAAATAAATAATTATTATCAGTGCGGCAGTAGAAATGAAACAAACAAACAAACAAACAAAAAAAGACACATACCAGTAACATTTAAACACTGTTAAATGTAGAAAAAATTGATGTGTGAATACAAAATAAACAGAAAAAGACTAGCTGTAAAGATATTTTCAAGTGTGAAATAAATGAGTGAAGGTGAGAAAAATTAGGTATTAATTTTTTGACATACATAACAATTTTGAATAATGCAGGTGGAATCATACTTGGCAAGATAATATTTTTTAATATATTGACAAAAACCAGCAAAAGAATGTGTATATATTTTATCAAGAATGATACTAGGAGAAAGATTAAAGGTATTAACAATACTGAAACGTAAACACTTTTTTCTGAATTCGTGTTTTATTTTAGGTGTTCGAATATTATGACGATGGCGAGTGTTATGTGTGTGAACATTAAAACCAGTAGCAGATACAAAGTGATAAAAATAAACAGGTAATGAGCGATGTGATAATTTAAAAAGAAATTTTAGATGATTTTGTTCCAGAATATCTTTCACTTTCAGTACATTATATTTTATAAACATGGGATCAGTATGGGCCAAATAAGGACTCTTATTAATTATTCGTAGGGCTTTCTTTTGAAGTTTATATAATCGCTTTGAATCATATCCCCAGGCCAGTATACAATAATTTAAATGAGGTAAAATTAACGAGTTGTATATAGTAAGTAAAATCTGATCTGGTATGATGAACTTCAATTTATTTAGCACACCTATTATTTTGCTTATTTTATTTGATATTTTATCAATATGTTTTTTCCAACTCAAATGTTTAGTAATTGTAAGTCCCAGAAAGTTAAATTCATCAACACAACAAATTTTCTCGTTATCAATCAAGAGCTCTGGAATAACTGTTTTCCTAGGTGGTTTATAGAAAACGATAAATTTAGACTTTTTACAATTTAAAGAAAGTTTATTAGATTTTAGCCATAAATTAATTATCTGAAGTTCGGAGTTTATTTTGCGCTCTTGTTCGTTTTTCGGAATATTATCTAAATCGGCTATGTACGTTGTATCATCAGCATAGATAATTGTTTTTAAAAACTTAGTGATATCAGCAATATCATTGATATACAATAAAAACAGCAAAGGTCCTAAAATTGAACCTTGTGGTACACCAGTTTTAATATTAGACAGATTCGACTTAACACCACCTATTTCAGTATATTGACGTCTGTTTGTGAGGTAATTACGAAATAAAAAAGAGCTTTGTCTTTAATACCGTAATATTTCAATTTATATAATAGAATTTCGTGATCTAAAGTATCAAACGCTTTAGAAAAAACCAGAAATATTGCTAACGGAGTTTTACCTTTATCCATTGAAATCATCAGTCTGTCGATTAATTCTAAAGCAGCTGATTGAGTGGAATGATTTTTGCGAAAACCATATTGGCTATCAGTCAAGATATTATTCAGAGATAAATAGTTGGTTAGTTGGTTAAAAATAATTTTTTCAAAGATTTTTGAAATACTTGTTAAAAGGGAGATTGGTCGGTAATTAGTTGCTAGTAAAGGATCTCCTGTTTTTAATAAAGGATGAATTTTAGCAGTTTTTAAATTGTCCGGAAAAATTCCGGTAGTAAATATTTGATTAATAATGACAGTCAATGGCATTGATAATTCTTCAATAATATATTTTATTAGTTTACTGCTAATTCCATCTGATCCACAACTGTTTTTAGAATTAAGACATTTAATAACTTCACATATCTCATTTTCAGTAACTAATTGAAATGAAAAAGTAGATGTGGCAGGGTTTTGAAGAAAATGCGTAAAATAAGTGTTTGAATTATCTGAGGTGCTTTTATTGATTTTGTGCATAATATTTGATCCAATGTTAGTAAAATAATCATTAAGATAATTAATAATATTTTGTTTGTTATTTGTAACTGTGCCATTAATGTTTATTCTATCCAATGTAAGTTGTGACTTATGTTTCCTATTACTGCGAGTTTAATTAAATAGCCATTTTAGTCAGTAATTATAATGTTTTTTTCTCTTTTAATTGTGGTTGTTTGAAAAGTATAGAAGCTCGCTCCTTTTGGATAATCTTCCTAGCCATAACTATGCGGCATAATAAAATTACATTAAGGATACTGTTTCATTTTTGTCTTTTTATTAAATTGAATGTCAATTACTGATTTCGATTCAGCGATTGACCAAACGACGACTAATCAACCGACATTGATTAGTCTGATAAATAAACGTGGATTCCATTTTTATAAATTCTCCACACACGTTCTGCTGGTTTAGCTACTAAGCTGGTACATCCTTAACCCTTTAACTCTCACAGCGATGAATTTTTTTAAAACCATGGAGACCAAAAGTTTTTTCAATTTGAAATCACCATAAGTGTCCTAATTAGCTCTTTCCGATTCATTTGAATACCTATGTTAGGGGTCAACGGCCATTAGAATTTTTGTATTACGTATTACGAACGATTAGCGCTAATCGAGAATCTGACGTATAAAGACGGTCCCCGCGCTGAAAGGGTTAAGCGATTAGCGCTAATCGCTCGTAATTCGTGTTATTGGCCGACCAAATCACTGTTAGTGGGAATGAAATGATGTTTTAAACTGATAACATTTTGCAAATGTCTGGCCTCAAATTAAACACATATGATTATTTTTCAACCACTTGAAGTTGTTGGTTGCGGTAGCGACAACAACTTCAAGTGGGTTAGAATATAAATTGGACAACTTGGCGGGTAACCTGGTAGCGGGTTAAGCGAACATTTGTTTAATGCTTCGTGTGTATTAGGCATAAATATATCCTATCCACTGTAATGCCTTTGTAAAGGGTCTTTTTTCATTGATAATGTCCATTATATCCATGGGTTTTTTTATCAGGCTTGTTGGGGTTTAAATATCAGATCATATCCATCGGGGTTGTTATCAGGCTTGTTGGGGTTTAAATATCAGATCATATCCATGGGGGTTGTTATCAGGCTTGTTGGGGGTTAAATATCAGATCATATCCATGGGGGTTGTTATCAGGCTTGTTGGGGTTTAAATATCAGATCATATCCATGGGGGTTGTTATCAGGCTTGTTGGGGTTTAAATATCACATCATATCCAGGGGGGTTGTTATCAGGCTTGTTGGGGTTTAAATATCATATCATATCCATGGGGGTTGTTATCAGGCTTGTTGGGGTTTAAATATCATATCATATCCATGGGGGTTGTTATCAGGCTTGTTGGGGCTTAAATATCAGATCATATCCATGGGGGTTGTTATCAGGCTTTTTTGGGTTTAAATATCAGATCAATTGATGTAATGCGATTTTAGTGGTTGCGGTGAGATGAAGTCATTGCTCTCGTAAATAAACAGCATGGGGGTGGGGGGAGGCGGTACGCCTAAACTAACTTCAACTACACGTAGGCCTACCCCCGGTACGCTGAAACTAGTTTCAACATACCCCGGTACGCTGAAACTAGTTTCAACATATCCCGATACGCAGCAACTTGCTTTACCCTTTAACCGCCAAATTATTCAATTGGAATTTTCACCCACTTGAAGTTGTGTCTCGCTGACGCGATCCACAACTTCAAGTGAGTGAAAATTATTCAGTTTTGACAAAATGTAGGTCAACTCTTCTCAAATCTTGCTGGTTGATGTAACATTTTATCTTTGACATGTTTAAAAGGTGGTACTTAATGTGCTAATAAAAAATGAAAACCAGAATATATGCGGCACCGGCGGTTAAAGGGTTAAAGCGACGCAATCAGAATACAATCAACAAAAATCAGTATTTTTATTTTGACCCTTTGATATGTCCATAATATGTCAACATGTCTATAGATTAGAATTGCGTGAGTTTTTACATTTTTGTGTTGCGCATTTGCCAGTAAGCGAGAAATAAGGACGAAATTTAATTTTGGACATGCATGTCCAAAATACGGGGATAACTGATAAATGGGGCTTTTGGCACACTTTCTACGTTGCCACAGCAGCCCAAAATTTAAAATACTTCCGCAATTCCAGTCTACGAGCATGTTCACATCTTATGAGCATTATTAAGAAGCCAAAATAAGAATACTGATTTTTCGATGATTTTAGCCTGGTTGTGTCGCTTTAAACGAGAAACTGGAGGAGGGAACTTGAAACGACTATTATTTTCTAGTGCATTGAATCTAGTTTCAGTGTACCGGGGGTACACTGGTATTAGTTTCGCAATCGATTCACTTTAATACAGAGAGAAAAACAAAATATGTTTTTTTATAATAATTTATTCTGAAAACGTAGACAATATAAATAACATGAATCAGTTTATGATGGCATATCAGTTCCCTTCATTTGAATCCCTCAGAAGGGCACCATTTTTCACAATAAATGTTATCCGGGAACTGATGGTTAATGCTAACATAACAATAAACTAATATATCAACTTAAAATAAAAAAATCAACATTTTGTTTCCAAATATAATTTAGTACTGCTTTCGTGATGTGGTCAATTATCGTAATTATTACGGTAATTGATCGTACAAATAAAAGATTATCATAGGAAACTTCACAGCTGCCTTATAAATAATATAACAAATAGAGATCAACTTATTTGCGTGGATGTATGCTAATTTGATTCATGCATATGTTTTGGAAGGTATGAAGGTAACGTGCTTTAATTGAGAGCACTCCGGCTTTTTGATGTTGTTGTTGCTGACTGGATCAGTCTATCCTTATCATCTCAGTCTCCACACTGTGTTGAGAACAACAAGACTGATCAGGGCAGTACTGAAGTATAGCACATTGCCGGCGTTAGGCTGAAAACAAACACATATCTATATATAATCAACGGAAATGTCAATATTTAATAATGTATTTATTATTATTAGAAATTAAGGTTCGGCTGTATAGGTATAGTACAGAAATGGACAAAAGATGTTCGCCCAAAAGCAGTAAATTCATGGACAAACCACTGTTCTATCACTATTGTCCCGTGGGTGACTTACTTTACTTAAGCTTTAGCTTTTAGCATTTAAGTTCTATACCTGGTAATTTTCTATAAATAAACTGATATAAAATACTTGGGTTTAAGTCTATTCTGCTATGCAACTAAAAGTGGGTTCAGTTTAATAGCCATCACAATGAAGGTGAACAAAAGTGTGTTTACTTTCTGTATTCTCCACTCAATAATATAACAAATTGGGGTTGATAATTTGCGAGATTATAGTCAATTATGCCACGTCCAGACTGTGAATTTGTTGGTGATAAAAGAATGAAAACGAGTCCATCAGCAACCAAATTATATGACCTCAATCTGATAATATCTGGAGCAAATCGTCGCCTCGGAGCTAAAGGATCCTATCTGCCACTCTGACGAGTGTCAGATAGGATCCTTTAGCTCCGAGGCGACGAAATGGCCCTCATTAAGATAATAAGATGTGTGATTATTATTATTGCAAAAAACAGTCAATTTACCACTAATTACCTGTCCAATCTAAAGCGAATACAAAATAAATTATGCTAAGCTCGTCCAATGGGTTTAAAGGGAAGTACCTGCCACATCTGGAAGTGGCACGTACCTTTAATCGCCAAGGGGACAATTTAAGGAAAACAAACTTACGTCGCACGAGCTTTCTGTGGTTTCCATGTGCAATGTCGTCGCATCATACTCTGTTGTTCCACCCTAAAAATAGATAAAAAACTAAATTGTTGTTGTGATACTCCTTGTAAAAAAACGTTATATTTAAATGTAAGAAAACATGTTGAGAGCAATACGATTGAAATATAAAAAAGAAATTGATTAGCGTTCCCCTCAGTCATATAACATATTAGATTATATTAACTCAATTTAAATCAATGGTGTTGATGCGTTCATTTTGCCTGGTTTGATCAACGACTATAGATTCATATCAATAAATTACCTATTGATTTAGAATTAAAATACTCACGGTTGTCAGTCCATTGCTGAGTCCTGTAAAATAAAGCATCTATATTAGCGGTGGGCTTTTAGCTACGATAATTTTATTTTTCTATAATGAATCAATACAAACAAATCTTCTTGATTTCCAACACTTGTTACACACGTTGCTAGCACCACGTGGTAAAATTTAATTACCATTGTAAGGTATCAATAATCACAATGATTTATTTTTGACTAAACTGTGTTCAGAAATGTAAGTATAATAACATTGTAGAAATTGTATGTATTTTATTGTTTGCTGGTCGAGCATAGTATAGAAGGCAGTGACAATTAGTTTCAAATTACTTACTGCACAAGGCCAGCACAGCGAAGAAGCAGATAACAGAAACCTTTGAGAAATCCATAGTTAAGGATGAAAGACTGAAAAAAAAAAAAACTAGATGGTTACAATTTAAAAAAGTAAGTTTGATTATTAGTTATCTATATTTTATTCGGAGTATAATCTGTTTTCATAAAAAAAGAATGGACTAGAAAAGTCTTTCATTGAATATAATCTAACTTACTTGATATATGCAACGCTCGTGATTGCATTGCAAACCTACGGACAAATGCGTATCATGGAAGAAATATTTTAAAACCTAATTATATACCCAAAGATTGTATTGTTCGTTAATTTGTTTTACCTCCTTTTGTTATTACTCTGTCTTTAACAATTTAGTTGACACATGTTTAATAAGACTGGATTTAATGTTTCATTTAAATTCTTCCCCATTCATTTCTGTCGACTTTGAATCTAGTTTCTTAATGAAAAGTGTTGCTTGTTATGAATAAATTCCCGAGAAATGTCGAAGTAAACTACATTGTGATATAATTATGTTATCTTCTGTAAACCATCCTCTAAAATGCACGTTTGATTGCTGTATCCTATGTGTATAATAGTGATACACATAAACGATGATATAAAAAGAACAAAATAAACCAGTAAGGGCACTTACCTTGGCTGTGGTGATCTGGTGAACAGTTGATTCTTCAATCAGTGGGTGACTGGGAATGATCCAATTGTTGATCACCAAACTATTTAACTGTGAGAGTTTGTTGACACTTACAGCGTTCGTTGACATCCGCAGCTTAGCAACTAGCCTGAACTTATTTTGACCAAAACGGAACTAACCTTCCAGTCCCCAGCTGCTACGGTCCAGTCTCATCGCATGGTACATGCATAATAAATAGCGGTCCTTTAATGTGCAGTATCCGTTGTTTAGCTACTTTTTGATTACAAATTGAACATATTTCAATCTATTTAATAATTTTGAAGATGTGCACCGCGATATCTGAATAAATTTAAATGAATAAAACGATTACATTCTGACGCATTAGGAGTAATGTTCGGATATTTTATCTGATGTTTTTTCAAGCATTACATATAGTTTTAAGTTATTTTATTGTAGAAGGGCATGTATTCAATTAACTTATTTATTGATCACAAAAAAACTATATAAATAGAAGTTGTTTTTGAAGGAATGCACGTGGAGCTCAAAGTGTGTGACAGAGGTTAGCCAGAGTGCGAACGCTGGTTGATGACGGTTTATTGTGAGAGCAACCCCTTATATGCTCTGGCTACTTGTTCGGACAGGTGACGGTCGCCAGGTCTTAATGCAAATCACCGTCTTAATCCCACTGACGCTGTATAATAACGGATTATGTAAGCAGGATATTCTCATTACGCTGGCAAGTCAGGTTGTCAGCCATTTATGTTCCGGTCCATTGCGCATGCGGAGTACAGCGTATGACACTTGACCGGAAATACGCTTACTGTTAAATGGAAACCGATTAACTGCATGTTCTTGGTGCATTTTCAAGAAAAAAAAAATGTCATAGATGTTTGTTGTTACGAATAAAAATCACCACGAATGCCGAGATAACCAGGTAGATAGGCCTTAATCAGCTGTTAGCACCAACAATATATATTTTTTGAATACAGAGAACAAGATATTAATTTCTTTTTTATTTAATCATGCGCATGTATAATCTATAAAATCAGAAATACATGATAAGACATGTGTCTTATGTATTTCTGATAAAATACATAGTGCCTCGCGTTGTTAATTGTTGATATTATGTGATTGGAATGATGATAACGGCGCCTTGTCATTATAATTGACAACTATTTTTAATTCATTTAGAAACACGGACGTGATTAACCTGAGTACCCCTTTAGCTGCTAAGTACAAATATAGTCGTTTTAATTCATTTTATTTGCAAATCAAATCACTGTTATTGGAAACGTAGGCCTAATGAGCGTTTAAACATATGATTTGCAAATGTTTGGTCTAAAATTAAACAAATATGAGTAATTTTCACCCACTTGAAGTTGTGGGTCGCGACAGCGAGACACAACTTCAGGTGGGTAAAAAATTAAATTATTTATTTTAGCGTTTTATTGTTTAAGCTACTGTTGTATGTCTCATGTATCCACAGACAATTTGAACGCCCGATAAGAAACACAAATAGGGCTATACCTATATAGACAGCTGATTAAATAAAAGTGTCAAAAACATTTATCACGATGGCAGTGCAATCTACTCAAGATAAATGATCACTGTAGTTTAAGTATCAAAAACATTTATCACGATGGCAGTGCAATCTACTCAAGATAAATGATCACTGTAGTTTAAGTATCAAAAACATTTATCACGATGGCAGAGCAATCTACTCAAGATAAATGATCACTGAAGTTTAAAAGTCGTTGCAGACCAGCTGATGTGGTTACATCCCAACTGGTGACTTCGACTGAGAAACAGTATGGGGGGGGGGGGGGGGGGTGTTTAGCTCAGCATCAAGTGACTTTATACAGTGCTAGTGTAATAACGTACGTCAATGGTGCCTTTTCAACGCGGGGGTCGATTTTAGTCTAAAATCGATCCCCGCACTGAAAGAGTAAAATATTTATAATGGCCGTAGACCCATAACAGATATTCAAATTAAGCGGGAAGAGCTAACTAAGTCATTTATGATGATCAAAACAAGTATTTAGTCTATTGGTTTATATAGAAATATTTCAGCGTTTAATGACAGATTATGTACGCGATGCCCAGTCACACATATATAGGTCTACACACATACATGGGTCATTCTGAAATTGCCGTGCATTTTCACTTATTTGTTTACATTCTTTTATCATTGTCCACATGATTTTTAAAATAAATTTATCATAACAAATTTAAATAACATACAGATTATCTCAAACCCCATGCTATTTGGAAAATAAATATTTTATATCTAGGCTACATTGTGTCGCTTCATCGGGAATATTGTCAGCTTTGTTATCAAAATCTAAATATGTTTTTTGGCACACGGATCAAAACACAACAACATAACCGTATAATGGAAACATTTAGGAACGATTAATTAATTATACTTAGAGGCCCTAAATGACAATAATACATAATGTGCTTTAGTTGGTCTAGTATTACCAATTTTATTATATTATGCTGGGTATAACTGTGATGACATGTTTGGTAAATCTGAAAAAAATGTAAAAGAAACAGACATACAAAACCAAATGATTTTTCCAGTATCCTAGCATAATATTATTTCCTAATTGATAACATCGGCTTCTCTATGTCAAACGTCAACACTGTTATCACAATTAAATCAATCGGTCATTTATATAATATTCCAATCCAAAAATAGTATTGTTATATTGCATGTAAACTAAATAAAATTTGATAACACTCACCGAGATATATAAAATAAATATTCAAGCCTATATGTAAAAATTCTTATTTTAAAAAAATATCGTCAATTATGTTACAAAATAAGTCAACCATGTTACCAATATTTAATTGTTTGTCCGATTTTATTTATGCATTAAAACAAATATATTTCAGTTCCTAAAGTATGGTAATAATACTAAATTTAATTTGAAGTTATCCAGCAAAAAATAACATGTGCAAATGTATTGAAAAAGTTATACCTTAGGTCAACCCTGTCACCATATTATAGTAACAGTAATTATAGTAACAGTGTTGCCAACAACATGTCAAATGATAGCATACACCTGTTATTGCAAATACATGTTTTTATTATTAAAATAATATCTGTAAGGCCCCGTCACACATACCATCACGCACGTCCAGCGCACAAAAAATGAAGAATTTTGGTCAGTGCGTTGTGATTTGCCGGGCGTGCGTCAAAATTCGTTGATGATTTGACGAGAACGCCTGATGAACGTCATTCATTTTTTGTGTGCGTCAACCTCTGCGCACATTTTCTGAATGCTCAAAAATGTGAGCGTTTTTCCACGTGTGAATGTAGACGCCAGAAAAACGTCAGACCATCGCCAGTCTAACGTTAGGCTCAAGTAGAGCACACGCTCTAAATTCTTTGTGTTTGCGTTGACCGAGGTTTGTCCCAGTCACACATAAACGACGCACAGTCCACCCATAAAAAAATTTAAACAAACAATTTGAGTCCGGATTGTGAAAAACGTCGCAAGCTGGTGGCGAATGCACAGCGTGTTTTCAACGTAAAGTGCGGATGAACAGCGCTTTGGTAACGCGCTGGACGCATACAGTGCGCATTAAACCCTATAATGCTAATGTCGACGATAAAAGTAACTTTTATCAGTTTGTTTTGGACATATATAACCATTTTTAAAAGAAAAAATGGATCCTAAATTTATGATAACATTATATGTTTGGAATTAATTTCGACAAATTAAAAACAAATTTTGCACTTAAAGCCGTGTATCGTGTGAAAAAACACCTCGAACGATTAAAAATAAAGTGTCGTTCTTCAGTGCTCTAAGGGTTAAGCTGCAGAAATAACATAGCCACAGCCTGTTGCTCGAGCGCTGGGCGAACTGGCGTGTTCCCAGCGCTTATTTCGAGCGCTCGGGCGGGGGCCCTAGGGTAGTGGTTAGCACCGCTGCCTTTCACGCCAGAGTTCGGGGTTCGGTTCCCGGTCTCGGCGGTTTGAAAGAAACAAAAATGGTTCTTCCCTATCCACGTGTGAAAGTCAATATTGTGGGGAGCCTCCACGAACCAGTAACGAGTGTTGACGCACGACCGACGCACGACATACGCTCTAGCAAAAAATAATCAATTTTTAGTGCGTGGGTCGTGCGTCGACTATGTGTGACTGAGCCTTGGGGCTAGAAAAAACTCTCAAAAATGTCGACACTGAGGGCGCATATAGCGCCCAACTAACGTGTTCCTAACGCATGTCCAGCGAACATATAATGTATATGGGGCGTTCTAAATGCTTTCTAACTTATTCGTGCCTCGCGCTGGCGATGCGCGATGTATTCGCCAACTTTGTCGCCCTGCTAACGCGCAATTAATGCGTGGGCTGTGCGTCGTGTATGTGTGACTGGGGTATAAGAGAGCTATATGTGTGATGGCGAATTATTTGTGTCTATCACTTATACTAATATAATTGGTAACAGGTATTGACCAACAATTTGTAAACGTGTCAACTTTGATTTCGATCTTTTACCCCTCCTTTGCACAAATTCGCAATAATGCGAATCCTCGGTAGCCGCCCAAGTTCGCAATGGTGCGATTTTCACACATTACAAAAATATTTATTTGACTACGAAGTAACCTAGAAATTACCTTGGCGTCATCTTACAACTATGCCACGTTAAATCCATGAGGGTTATATAGTTATGCCAAGTTTTATTATGCTGCGTCTAATGGTTGCTTATGAGAGTCTAATTTAAATTTTACACCACTTTTTGTTTTAAATAAACTTGGGCTCGAGGAATACGTTGTGTTGGGGAATTTGAGCCAAGAAGAGGTTAATGTGGAGGAGTAACCAAAAAGATTTATTTGTGGTCGTTTCATATCAAGAAGTCATCTATCAGCTCAATCTGATAAAGGGGAGGGGGGTATGTATGTTTTCCAATTTTCATGATTTCATTTGTTATTCTTGTGTTCAAATATGGAATATGGCTATGTTTGATAATGAAATATAGCACCATCTGCTACGCTGGCCCAACATCAAACGTGTCTTGTTTACCGGAAAACAAGTAGAAACAGAATCGCATGAGCATTAAGCCCTATGAATAATAACACTAGTAGCCTACGCTGATCTACATGTAGTGCGCGGACATTAAGTAATACCAGAAATGCATAATGCATATCGTCGCCTCGGAGCTAAAGGATCCTATCTGACACTCGTTAGAGTGGCAGATAGGATCATTTAGCTCCGAGGCGACGATATATTTCTGGTAATACACACAGGTATATCTGTATATCTGATGATATATTGATGTCAAGATATTAAATGATCATTGGGAAGGACGAGGAGCTATGAGCGCGACGACATAGTCATCTTCTTGTTTTAGCACGACTTATGTTGATATTTAGTTTGGACGAATTCCTTGGGCACTGGAGCAGTGCGCTTCTGCTTTTCGAAGAGAGCCAACCAATTTCGTACGTGCATGTATAAGCGAATGTTAATACTTTGTACCTCACTCAATAATTATCAACCGAGTTTTATAAATGGTCATAGGCCTACTATGCCATTTAACCCGTGTCATACAGAATACTGCAACGTTTTATAACGATCCGTAATATGAATCAGATATAATTACCCGGATAAGTCTGGATTTTCCTTTGATCGTTTATAAATGTCAAAAATTTTAAGATTTTTAATACGTTTTCTTGGTCGCCTTGGTTTGATCTATTGAAACGCGTGACTGATCTATTTCTATTTACTATTTTCAACCGCTCATAATTTTTTTGATGATCGTAATTTTTAAAATGTTTTTATTACACTTTTTATTTATCGCGTAATGTGTAACTACTATATGAGATAAAGTAGGTTTTTCTTAAAGATTGATTATTCAGCCTAAGGCCTAATTTCAACCGCTCATAATTACCTCGATGATCGTGAATTGTTAAAATGTATTTACGACATAACAAGCGGCACACATCCAGTTAAACATTGGGCCAACTCTACTGCAATGTTCTGGCAATGTTTAGGCGATGGCACAGCATTCAGCTAACGTTGGCCCAGTCACTATTAAACCATTCTCACAACACATCGCAATGACAGAAATAACGCATTCGTCTTAACATTCAATTCTAATTACAACATCGTAATGCCAATTGAAGCGTTAACAATATAATCATATAAGCAATTAAACATTAAACATGTTAAAGAGCCAAGATGGGCTTGACGGCTTGTGTCCCACTGGTCGCATTCTACATAACATATTATATTTGGATGCAGCCTGCCCTGATAATTTAGAGCCAGACGTTATTAAACATAATTTATTAAGACATGTCCCTCAAATTGAAGCATTCCACGATAACATTGTTTGTAGAAGGCGGGAAGTGTTAACATAGAAAAAAACAATGTTCAAAAGTGTCAAGGACTTCAAGACGATATAAATCACCTTTTTCAGATGGTCTCTATAATGGGCAATGTCATTTAAAATAGAAAAGTGTTTTCTGCTATCCACCAACTAATCAAAGCAAAATCAACATTCCAAGTACACTATGAATACTTAGTATTGTATATGAAGTTAAGGACCTTAGTATATATCTTGATTCAAAATTATCGTGGGATAAACAGTAGATACATCACAGCAAACGCTAGAAAGTCAACAGGTTTAATCAAAAAGACTGTAGGTCAGTAAGCACCTAAAAATGTGTTAAAAATTTTTGTTTACAGTTCTTAGTCTTATGTCCCAAACCCGAATATGCCACACCAGTATGAAACTACCTAAACTACCGAAATCTCAGATACAGACATTGGAACGAATTCAGAGAGGTTATGCTAAATTTATGTTTGGTTATGAATCCCCAGTTACCTACCCTGATAGGTAACTTTATTTGCTTTCTTTATCACTAAGACGAGACATTTCAGACTTGTGTCAGTTATACAGGTATAGTAAAGGTCCTTGCTTATTACCTCCAGACAGCATACATTTAAAAAATGACCAGATACATACTAAACAATCTGAATCATCAAATTTCCCAATACCACAATGTAAAAATGAACAATCCAAAAAAATGTATAGTTTGAACAAGCTTCCCGAAAGGTTAAAAATGCAAACGCATTACTTGGTTTTAAGAAAAGCTTAATGATCTATTTTAACGATAGTTTAGAATATAATTTTACTGTAAACGACACCTGCACATGGGTTCATGATTGTAAGTGTACATTATATGGACATAATGCTCATAATGGCAAAACCAACAGGTGTGGAATTACTGGGCATATATAGGCCTACTGCCTATCCCATTTCCTAGCATTCAAAATTAATATAGACACAAATACTTCTATATTTTTATGCAATTTTGATTAATTTTATATCATATATGTGTATTTAATTGTACACATTGTAACTATATTCTTTTGTATGCAAATAAATAAATATCATATTTGTATAAAAAGTGTTTTTTAAGTGTTTGACCAAGTTAAAGAGAAAGGCATTGTCACCGGTTTTTTTTCTCGAGAAGAGATAGCATAATCATTCCAAAAATACACACTTTTCATAAAAATTTTTATTATAATCAGACAACTGTCAAAATAATTCTGTTGTCATAAAATATTAATATTAGATCAATTTATCATTTATATATCACAAAAAAAATCAACATAAATATATTTCTTTTTTCAAACAGCACTAACTTAATCAGGTATTACATTCTTTTCAAGGACAGCAGATTTGCATTATATCACTTGATCACAAAACCAAGGTCATTGTCATCTGCTGTATCTTACACACTTGATGAACACTGTGTCATAATTAATCGTGAACTGTGTAAATTCTCATTAATATGTCTATGTGCCATACGCTGTGAATGTCATCTTTGCTGAAAGAAATGTTAATCCCGGATATCAGTGCCTTAGATGATGACGTAGACAGTTATCTGATACGGCTGAGGGTGTGATAGATCATAACAACCCCCGCCAGAACAGCGCTGATCATAATGCCAGAAGCCTGAAAACCAAACACACAACATGTGAGTGATACAAAAACAAAAAGACTTCAAGCAAGGCACATAACAAGCAAAGGACACGTGAGAAATACACAGCCTGGAAACATATTCTCCTACAAGTTACGATATATCGTAGGCTTCGTATTGGAATCCGAAGCCTTCGATAAATCGTAACTTGTACGAGAATACACGGACCCACGAGTAGCCTAGATACAGTTGATTGGAAACGAACACAAAAGCAGCCCTCTGGTATACCGCCAGTCTAGTCGGTCATTTTGAATTTTATATAGGCCCTATGCAAATTGTGTAATGGGTTATCATTTTGTAATACAGATTTTGTGATATCAAGAATTTCGAGACAGCGAAACAGAAAAAAATGGCTTTCAGTCAGCCATTTGGAGTTTTAAATATGCGAAATTTGTCACGTATCCGCGACACCTCGTTTTTATATTTCCGTATTAAAACAGGTAAGGCTCCAGCTGTCATGTGATATTCCTGTGATAGAGAACAAAACAGAGTGTATACAGATTATATTTCTGCAAAATTTGCTATGGGTTATTCTTGTCTGAGACCTTTTGCTTATTATTAATCGTCCAGCTAGTTTATTTTTCGAGATACGCAGACATCGCAAAATTCAACAGAATCAAAATGGCTGCTAAACGTTTGTCTGCTCCTAAATGTTAATCAGGTCATTGCTGGCATTTCTGAATATCTGTACCAAATTAAATGACAATAAACGTATTCTTTAAAATCGCTAACGAGCCTAGTTTGGTTAACCCCCTAGTAATATAATGGTTGATTATTTGGGAATCAAAATATTTTCAACAAAACTCCCGAGTAGTATTGCTATGTGAAGTATAATAATACCGTGCAAGCACTTAAATACCCCTCGGCTAATGCAGTGACTCTATATATGCCAGGTTTCAAGGTAATTAATTAAAAATAAGAACGATTTATTGAAATTGATAAAACCAAAATGGCCGCCGCAGCCTCGTTTTCAGTCTCACATGAAGACGGACAATACTAATAGACTCGCAGACCCCGAAAACCTATATATATATACCAGGTTTCGAAGGAATTCTGAAAAAAAAGTAAAAAAAAATTATTCACCAGGTGGCGGCCATTTTGATTATCGGTGGAAAGCTGAAATTCTAATCAGGTCATCTCCATACTCATGGGTAACTTCACATAAAAAATTAGAGAGATCCAATAATTATTTTTCAAGTTATCGCGTTTACAAGGAGTTATTAAATTAAAAAATCAGGATGGCCGCCATAGCCTCATAAAACGAACAATGACTCACAGACACAAAAAACCTATATATACCAGGTTTTGAGGGAAATCTAAAAAAAAGTATAAAAACAAATTTAATCGCCAG
The DNA here is from genome assembly GCA_964017125.1 of Flabesymbios commensalis. Taxonomy (NCBI): domain Eukaryota; kingdom Metazoa; phylum Annelida; class Polychaeta; order Terebellida; family Flabelligeridae; genus Flabesymbios; species Flabesymbios commensalis. The sequence goes on along the minus strand of OZ024907.1, from coordinate 27,477,418 downwards.
GTGGCGGCCATTTTGATTTTCGGTTGAAAGCTGAAAATCTAATCAGGTCATCTCCATACTCATGGGCAGCATCACAAAAAGAATTGGAAAGATTCAATAATTATTAGTTATCGCGTTAACAAGGAATTTTGTAAATAAAAAATAAAGATGGCCGCCATAGCCTCGTTTTCGGTTGCACGCGAAAACGGACAATGCCAACAGACTCGCAGACCCTGAAAACCTATATATACCAGGTTTCAAGTAAATTATGAAAAAAAAAATTAAGTCGAAAAAAAAAATTCATCGCCAGGTGGCGGCCATTTTGATTATCAGTGGAAAGCTGAAAATCTAATCAGGTGATCACCATACTCACGGGTAACTTCACGTAAAAAATTGGAGAGATCCAATAATTATTTTTCTAGTTATCGCGTTAACAAGAATTTTTTTAAATCTTCGACCTTGACCTGTGACCTTTGACCCATGACCTTGACCTTGGGTAAAAAAAGTGCCGGGAGAGGTTGAATGTTTGTATGAATTATGAATTTAATCTGTTGCACCATGTTGTGCGGCGGCGGCGGCGGAGACGGCGCACGAAAGGGAAGACAATACCCCTTCGGGCCCAACGGGCTGAGGGGTAAAAAGCAGGAGTTCATAGATCTGCTGCTATTCCAAAACAAAAATAAATAACTTCGGACCGTGTGGAGAGCTGGGTAATTCTAAAAAAGGCAACAAAATATATAAATGAAATGAAAAAAGCCTCAATTAATCCTGGTACTCTACCGTATATATTTATTTAGCTGACCCCGTCACGACTGAGCCAAGCTTCAATTAGTTATGCGTAGATTGTTATACAAATCATGCAAAAATGTTTGTTTTTTACTTTAAAGATACTGTTGCAAAAGTCATCGATTGTGTGTGAATTCACGTGATATTATATGTTATAAAGATATCTAGGAATTATTGTTCTTATATATATATATATATGTCTCATAATCATCGATTTCGTCAATCATATTCTGCTTTAGAAAAAAACAGGATCAATGTCCCACTTGTTCGACGCACCTATTGAGAATCGCCCATATCATTATTCTTTACATTTCGCTGAATCGTGTGCTCAGGTACATGCAATTGTTATTGATACACTATTTATGATAGACCGAACTAAAAAGGTACTGAAATGCGCTGAAACCAAATGTCAAAGAGGCCAGTTGAACCGCTATTAGTAATCAATGAGCGAGAAATAGTCACGTTTTTTCGCCACATTTAGCTATGATGTAATCTAATAATACATGGTAATCTCGTCCACAAGAACAACATGTATTGTGTGTCCACCATAATTATGACAAAATTGGACAAATATAGCCGGGAATTGGGCGGTCAGAAATGGCTGCTATATCAGACCAGATCTGACATAACGACACATTAAAGGTTTATTTTGTTTCAATACTGATAATTGTACTTACTCCACATTGAGCTTCTGTCGTTCCCTCTGCTGCCTATAATAACAAAAAGTGTTTGGTATAGATAATATCATAGCAGTAATGAACATTTAAAGTGATCGAGTGAGTGATCGAGTGGGTGATCGAGTGATCGAGTGAGTGAGTGAGTGAGTGAGTGAGTGAGTGAGTGAGTGAGTGAGTGAGTGAGTGAGTGAGTGAGTGAGTGAGTGAGTGAGTGAGTGAGTGAGTGAGTGAGTGAGTGAGTGAGTGAGTGAGTGAGTGAGTGAGTGAGTGAGTGATTTATGTCGCTTTCTGCACTGTGAAATAATATCACGGTAGAAAAATGACCGGCTTCCGAACTATTTCCCACCTATATCTAGCGATTTCAAGGGTTTGTATCATAGTACACTGTACACTTCACTCGATATTCGAGCCCGATACCTACAGAATCTATAATCGAACCAAATGAGCCGCCGCGATAGGCAGAGAGAGGTTTTTTTCTAAAAATTCTTAGGATTTAAATATATATATTAAATTAGAGAAAAAATGCAATATATATGAAGCTATTTGATTATATATAACTAGATAACCAGTCTGTCACAATTTTTTATTTTCACTCTAGAGAATTTTTCGAGAGGAACGTTGTATTACAATCTATATTGTTTTATTCCAAGTGATCAATAAGTATTTGTATATTAGAGGCCTCTATGAGTCCAGGCATATGCCTGTGTGCAACGTTTGAAGGTGATACATCAATCGTAAGGTCAGCATACCATGACATACATACGTATGTACCGTTCTCGTTGTGTAATAGATTTTATTCAATTTTGCATATAGATCTGAAGGTCCGTGATACATGGTACAGGTTTCATAATTACAGATTTCATAATTAAAACATAATCGAACTATGCATATCTAAAATATTTTGTTTATTTACAAAATTTTATCATTAATATTAATGGCATAATTTAAAGATAAATTATCCGTTTGTTTCACACTCACCGTCGTTTGGCCATAAGCTTGGGCTGAAACACAAAGTAAATTTTCAAATGTTTTGAGCGCAATAAAAACGAGTAAATTACATAATAATAATAATAATCAAGGTACATATTTAAGTGGAATTCGAAACAAAAGCAAGTGTTTACGTAAACATGTTTTTGCTCTCGCTAATACGTTATCTGGCAATATGCTACCAATTCTGAGAAGAAATAATTTTGACCTGAATACTCACCACACAACAATAACGTCACTAGGAATGCTACTGCCATCTTGAAAGATTCCATTTCACCCAATTGGAATAATATCTGCTAAGAATAACACAAGTATTAAAGCACTACGATTAAGCGCATCCTGACAATCACGCCACATTCACCCAATGTTGGTTGACTGTTGGTCAAGCGTCGTAGACGGTGCACCAACAGTCAATCAACATTGGGAGATTATCTCGTGTTTTTTGGAGTAGGCTTACATTAGGTTTTATCAAATGCACTATTTTATACATATTTACCGATAATCGATTCTAATTAAACAATACGTGTGAGCCACGGGCTTTTGTACAAAATGTTTATTTGAGTGATACATATTTCAAACGATCGGAGTACTATTCCCGTGAAATTCTTTAAAACGCAGTGATCTCACCGGAACCCTTTTAAATGGTCACTCGGTGAAAACAATGTAATATTAGTCCCCCTCCCTCATGCGTCAATCTATGAGATTGCTAGGTGAAAACATTGCAGGTCAAGGCTATTGAGTTTCACAGAATGCACGCTATGCGCGCGACGTGTCCTCATTACTCAATACTAGTAGGCCCTATACTGTCTTGGAAAGTCAAAAGGCAGTATATGCTTACTTCACACAAGTAAGCAGATACTGCCTTTTGGCTTTGCAGTATAATAATAGTGTATTTCTCGCTGGTTATTTTATGGGTCCAAGTCTTGTATTTTACCCCCGACCAATCGAAGAGTGCCTCAGCCTGTCACATGACGAGGTCGACCAATCACCGCCGTTATTAGTTGTTAATTGAATTAGCGGGTGGAATACTTTTCGACGATAACCCCCTCCCCCCCAATGAATGCGGTTAGGATGATTCCAATGATGCATGATTGTTTCAAAGATGTTTTGAATGCAGTCGGAATACAGTTAGAGTTGTAAGGATAGAAACGATAGCTGTGCTATTCCTTGTCGTTTAATTATAGTGTTCTGCATCCGTAGAGGATGTCAGAGCAAAATTCAATATCCTTAAATTGACGAATCATATTGCGAAGTCTAGCTGAATTTATATAACAACTCAATGACGGGTGGGGATAGACGTGGTCGTCAGTTGGTCGGCAGATGCGATCCTTGTTCGGTTACAAAAAATGAACGAATGCGGTCTTGAAACACCTTTTATGAACATACAGACTAAACTGGCTCAGAACTATTGAGTGAAGATGAATCTGATGCACTGCCCACTATACACATGATTCGACATTCGAGCCCTAGCGGTCTGAGGTCGAGCAGGCTACCTCTCGATCACATAAGCTCTCCACAATTCTAAATATCTAGGAGTGTGCTAAGAAGAAACATGTTGTTTCTTTGAATCCTGAATAACAGAGAGGGGGCAGTTCTGCGAGCTCTGGCGTGATAGACCTGCAGCGCTAACCACTGTAGGCCCCCTATGCACACTTAGAGGTACGAGCAAAAGTCAGCAATAAAACAATGTATTTTGAAATATATAGTTTGGGCAAAGACCAGGTGAAGTGATTTCAGTTTAGCAAAATAATTGTATTATATGCCACAATGGCGTGTCATGGGAATTCTAGTTATAAATAATTCCCCCTAATTATTAGTTATTAGCAATAATTAACACTGGAAATGCACACTCTTTCTGGGCTGGGTGAAGTTTTAATAGATGACATCACACCTGTTCCGCCTGCTATTAACATTAATAATTTTAACCAAATATAGTAGAAATTCTCGTGCAGATGTCTGTGGCTCTGGCACAGCAATAAAGCGGCTAATTAACGTGTTGTGCTTGCATGGCTGTACACAACTCCTGTTCCCACAGAGAACAGGGGCACTGAAAGGAGCCGTTTCGTGTGACACATGAAGCAGTGAGCTCTCTATCATAGCACTGCATGAGGCGGAGTCTGGTCTTAGGCAATGAGCTCTTTATCATTACATTGCTAGCTTGGGTGATGGCACGGCGGACGCGGATGGTTGGCTAAAGATGACGGTTCAATGATGGTGGTTTCAAACACGCTGCTCAGAAAGCAGAGCACATCTCAAAAGGGTCAGTCCTTGCCCTTTCCTCTGGTGGCTGGTCTCTATATGGTTCAGCAGCCCTGGTTCCTTGTCTCCCGGTCTTACTTGGCAATGTTTTGTACAATCACCTACCTCAACAGGTGAAAAGAGCCATAAGGAAAGCGAGTGAATGTATGGCCAGGGGCTGGAGCAGTGACGGGCCATAATATGACATTGTAGTGTTGATTCTGGATGCCAGCAGTACTAATCGTCAGACTGATGTTGACTGGGGTAGAAATGTTGACGATGCGTTGCACATGAACAGCTACATGTACAACAAATGTACTAAAACCATTTAGACAAAATCCACCATCTGACGTCAAAAAACCCCGCCCACCATTTTCGAACCCAGGAAATCTATCCCACTGGGCTAAAACGTACCGATGAAGCACTATCGACATTCAATCCTGATTTAAAATAGATTGGCAAATTACTTTGTGAAGAGTATTTATAGGTAATGGAGCACGCAGCGCGTCGCCACCCTGCGCGAAATTAACGTCGATACACTGGTTTCGACCGTAACTCGACGAGACCGCTATTAACGTGATCGTCAGATCACATTGTGAAGGGAGAAACAAGGATTTTTCTCTGAAAACCCCATGACGCATCTAGGCTACATGACTGGCGAGGCAGCCAGGCGCTCTACCGATGCGCCACGTCCCCTTCTAATTCTAGGGACTTCATCTGGCCTTTAAATATTTTACTTTCATACTAAGCTGAATTTTGTTGTAGTTTAATGAAATGTATAGATGTAACTTACAAAATAGCCTGATAATCAACTTCTAAGATTATCGAAATGAACAGCTAAATAGACATCCCCCAACATAGCTATCAAATTATCATGATTATTGGGTACAATATTGAAAGTACATACCTGCTCTGGTGGCGTATAGAGTCTTCAAATGTGTCGGGATGACCTGAGGATAGCAGGCTATTTAAGCTCTTTTCTAAAGCCGCCATTTTGTTATTTTCTTTTATTTCCTTAGCAACCTCGTAACCACGTTAAGATATATATTTACGGCTGTGCGGGTTATGACCTTTATGACAAACATACATTGTTCCAAGAGGTTTAGTATAGCCTTATAAACATGAATGGGCGATAGATAGTGATCAACAATCTTGTTTTCTACTAAAACTATTCAAAGTGGAGACGAACTGTGTTCGTAGTGTTTGGTTGGTTAAAAAAATCAATACTTCTTAAACTGCGATATCATGCAGTACTCTCCTAATAAGATGTGTACCTCTGTACGTACATAAGTAAACAATTAGTTATACAAGTGATAACCCTTTGTATAATATATATACTGGTCAGATTTAGACAAATTATATGACATACAATAACTATAGACGAGGGCAACTTTTCGTTTCGGGTAGGCCTATATATATATTTATTATTACTTTATGATGGAATGATGATGGCCATAAGCTGGACAAAACAACTATTATGAATACCTTGTCAACTCATCACATATGATATTTTCAAATCTAGTCTCAACCCTTTTCTGGTTATAAGTTATTTATTTTAAATATTCACCCACTTGAAGTTGTGTCTCGCTATCGCTACTCACAATTCAAGTTACCTCAAGTGGGTGAAAATTAGGCCTACTCATATTTGTTTGATTTGAGAATATGACATTTGCAAAACTTAATGTTTAAACACTCATTATTTTCCTAATAACAGTGATCTGTACAGCTAATGAGACGGATTAAAAACTAATATAGATTAGCTGTGAAAGGGTTAGCGCTCGATCTGAATGAAAATATAGCACTTATAGTCCGTGATAAATTCCAATGTCCGCCTGGAATGTCTATTACCAAGCCGGCCAGAGACGTCGAGCTAATGTTGGTTGAATGTTGGGCCAGCGTCGCAGACAATGGGCCCACATTCAAACAACATTGGTTCAACGCCTCGTGCCTGCCGGGGTACTCTCATTCTGACTGTTATCCATTTAATGATATAAAATAATAAATAAACTATACGTGTGATTTATAAATAATGACAACTGCTGCCGCCACACGGTATTCAGCCCATTTGAGTCCTGTGACAAGTACGGTGGAGATATAGCTGATAGAATCTGATTGAAACAAGCCACTAACATTAGGAAGGTCTGCCTGTTGAACCGATTTTGAACCCATGTTAGGTCGGTGTCGTAGACGGTGAACAAACTTCGGAGCAACATTAGTTCACAGTGTCATGTTTGCATGAAAGACCACAAACACAACCAATCTTTGCTACTTATTCGTTTGTTTCTGTATTCCTGTTTTATATATGTCGAGTACGACAATTTAGATGTATGGGTATATATAAATGAATAAATCATGAAATTTTTATATTTTATAATATGTACATTATATTAAATGCAAGAATAAAATATGGAGATCAAAATTTAAAAAAATTAAAAGCAATTTATATTATAATAGCGAGCGGACGCGCGAGCTGGGGCCCGAAGGGCCCAAGCTCGCGGGAGCGAGCTCTTACAGCAACGCGTGTGGTCAGTGACTAGCAAAATTAGATTTGATTTTAACACTCACAGGCACAGTGTCAGGACTGATATTTCGTGGTCCAACATGCCTCTGATCATGTCCATGGGCGCTGACATCTTGTTTGTTTATTTCTGTTCAGATGTCAAAGTTCAACCTCACTGGCATCATACTGAGACAGATATTCCTATCGTACTTTTCCCGTTTTATCGATCAGTCTGATTGTGGTACCACCTAGCGAGTGGGTAGGACAGTTGATGTGTATCACTATAGCCGCATGAACATTTCCCCCTACGACTCATTAAATTGTGGGTATTAGCAGATCAGTCTATATTTCGGCAATCGTATTTTCATAAGATTAATTTTTGTTCTTTTTAAACAATGACGATGTAGATAACGCTACATTTCTGTAAATAGTAGTGTGATCTAACTCAGTCAGTGTTGCAGGTCCATGTTTGTTTGTTTGTTTGTTTGGGTTAGCTAGCCCACATGCAGGCTGCACGGGCCTTCCGATAATTATCGATATAATTGTTTCTTTGTTTGGTTCAGACCCAGTTGGTTTAGACCTAAGCTAGCACGTAAATGGGCTGCCGGGCCTTCCGACAATGTACGGAATGCTCAACACCCTGCGACAGGGACCGCCATTTGTTAGGTAGTCTAGCCTACACGTTATCCTCACGTTACATTGCCTTATACTTATAGCATATGTCATTACATGAGCCCCTACTTTAGTTCATAATAATTTCCGCTCGCTTTCTAGGCATGCCTATTCATATTAGTAGACCACCCCCCCCTCCCTACTTGTAATCTGTTGGAAGCTGAAAATGGCAGATCTGTAGCACATCAGAAAAGCGTTACGCCAATATAGCTACCAATGCTAGCTTAATGCTGGGCCATCGTCTGCAACGCTGGCGCGACATGGGTAGATGATGCCCAGAGCAGCAATAGTAGAAGCACCACCTGGTGATTATTGTGGGCTTTAAACATTTTATGACAAAAATGTTTAAACCATTGTATTATACTATTTTCAAAATAACTTTATCTTTGATACTGAAATATTATCAGGGGCCGCTATATAATTACTTTTTTTTCACATTACAGTTTCGAAATAAATTAATTTGCGTCTCCACAGAGTACCAGGAAAGGTTATGCCTGAATAGAGTGCCAGTTTGTGTAGGCCTACGTGCTAGTCAAGTTATATATTGTGTGGAATAGCAGTAACATTGCTAAAATACCCCTTTTTCATGAGCATGACTGCATGTCATTAATTAGTGCTAAAATTAATGGAAGCGTTTTCATTTTCAAAATAATTATAAAGATATGTATTTGATATATGAAAATACCTGTAAGGAAATGATACTGTAATCAACGTAGTTACTTTTGCGTTGATTAAAATCTCTGCCTGTCATAATGCTAAAATCTATATCAGATTACACATTGGTTACAGGGAGTATGTAAACTATCTAACAGAATGACACTGATTGCAAATTCTTTTTTGTCGAGTGTTTCCGATGACAAGATAGCTATGCGCAATAAAAATACAAATGGGCCACCCTCAACAAAAATATTTAAGATTGGGCAAGAAAATTAAAAACGTTTGGCCTAAATAATATTGCACATTTTTCTCGTGTTTTTCATTGATGCCGCTCTGAAAAGATGGAACCCATTGGGTACACCGTTGTTGCGAGGTTGAAGCAACGTCAATGACGTTGATTCAACGTCGGAGCAACGTCGTGTGCCCAGTGGGAAGCGTCTACAATGTGAAAAACTACCTATTCATAAACTTTGGCCCAAGCTCGATATAATGAGTCATAAATAGCTATGTAGTTGAGCTCTAATAATAAATTATTGATGAGATTGTGCGGATAGTGAAGTCGTAAATACTTAATAACATACGTATGGTCAGTAAACACAAAACCAAACGTTGGCTTAATGCTGGAATTAAGCAGATCATATGTTGGCTTAATGCATAATTAAATATCTCTGGTACAGTTTTATTTTCTGCATAAAGCGTATATCGTCAGAATCACGTGTTCTCTCTCTCATCCCGCTCTGACTTATATCGACGAATTAATCATCTGTTCAATTTCTCACCCAGCCCTGAAAGATATCAATTTGCGCCACTATTTTTATAAGTCGGATAAGATTTTGACAATTAGGTCTATTTTTGTTTCAAGACGAGATTAAACGGTTATAACAAAGAGATGTACCATAGTCCATTTTGAATAAAAAAACATTCACGCTCAGCCGCCGGAATTATTAATAAAATTAACATACGTTTAATAAAGTATCGCCATTCTGCCTCGAATTAATGAGCTGATTTTCGTGTACACTAAAGTTACTTGAATTTGTTAAAATATGAAAGAGAACCAATATTTTAATTAATCATAAAGATGCTTTTTCGCGAACATGATTTTAATAAGCAGAAATGACGAGCACAATTAGGATGCTGCCACAACAAATATACATTTATATCCTCTTGAAACTCTTCCCGTATAATTTTTCACATTTTTCTGTTCAATTAGATGACAGATTACCCTCCCCCTCCCCCTAACAGGTGTTTAAAGAGCCACTAAACTAACTAACTAACATATAGGCATATTTTGTTGCATTTTCAACACAAGATACTCGGAGTTGGACGTCGCACATGATAATAGAGCCTATATAATAATAACAACACAGACAGGGTGTTAATTATATGTCAGTCAGGTACACTATACACCTCCACAGCTTGACATTTAACGAATAACAGATTCGAATTGCAAGCAAATAACCTAATACTATGTTGGACTCATATGCACGCAATCATTCGGATCGTGCAGAAATGTATACAAGATACCATTTTTTTGTTTTATTCAATAAGTTGACAAATAATATAGTCATATACACTTAGAAATGTTTATTTTTGATATAATTAAAGTGTTTGTTGTTTATTTGAATTGATAGAAAATTAATCTGAATGATTAATTGTTTCTTGTTTATTTGAATTGATGGAAAATTACTCTAAATGATTAATATTTAGAAAAAAAAATATTAAATTGCTAATTTTAAGGGGTTTCTCTTCTTTTTTTTAACGATCGTATTTTAAAATGTTTAAAAACTCATAACTTGGGTTTGAATAAAGATAATTACTGATGGTTTGAACTTCATAAAAATCCATTTGTTTTCTTTTATATTATTTTATTGTCTCTTTCTCTGAAAATTGCGGCTTATTTTGTGCAGATGGATTACATATAGATAAAAAAACGGTAACAAAAATATTTATACATGTGAATGAGAAAAAAACGCATCTATATTACAAAGGGTTATAGCCGTAGGTAGCATCAAGAATATATAATATTCTTGGTAGCATACATACATCGTATAGCCACCTGTATTAAACAAATCTAATTGACATAAATTTTGTACATTTAACAAAACATTAATAATTATGGTCTTGTATGATTTAAATATCCTATGCAATTAGATTTATTAAATAAATAACACATACCATTATATTATTTTAAGCAATTCCTTTGTCTCATCAACGTAATATGTCCAGTAGTTGCAGGGATCAGACGACTTTAGCGGCACTAGGAATGTTGATAAGATATTTTTGTGAGGAGATGAATATTTGATTGTTATCATGTTTCTCAAGCTATTACTATATATAGATCTATGGCTTGCTTTCTAGAATAATTTGTTCGTTTCATATATACTTCGTCACTATCTATAACTATTAATGGCAGATGTTGTTCCCCGCTCTTGTATTTATTGGAATCAGTTTTCGCGATTGATTTGTCACTGTCCACCCGAAAATTAGACCTGTTGTCATTTATCCTTTCAAATGAAATTTTAGTAAAGTTGAGTGCCAAAACCTTGTGTCCAATCCTACGTCACCGTTCTGATATGTTATATCTTTAAATATTATTATTACCCTTTTTTACCATACTGTTGTTTTTTAGAAAACGTCAATATCCAACAAGCGCGAGACGTTGGGCCGATGTTGGTTTAGTAGTGTTGAACCAACTTTGGCTTGATGTCTCGTGTTAGATGGGTACATTTTTGTTTTGTTTTATGTTTGTATTGGACTTAATTATTGGCCATGATGTTCGCACAGCTTTGGTTCAGAGTTGGACCGATGTCTTGTGTGCTGAAAAATGGATTACTTTTATCCATCGTTACTGTATTATTAATACTAATATAATTACTTTTAGCTATTTTTTTCAAACATGATGATAAAAATATATTATTACAATTATTATTATCCTGATTATCAGAATAGAGAAGAAAAACTTGCAATTCTGAAATCCGTCAAGTTTCAGGGTTTTTTTCATCTCGCCATGTATAGCTTGTTATACATGTCATAACTTTTCTAGTTTTATTGTTATAATATTTTTTACTGGCGTGTGTGCGTGCGTGCGTGCGTGTGTGCGTGTATGTACATACATAAATGAGTATGTGTATGTAAAGGTATACATGTATGTACGCGAGTATGTATGTGTAAGTGTATACGTTTGGTCTCTCATAACTCTAGGAGAGTGGCCTGGTTACTTTTAACTAAACTGTTTTTTATTTTGAATGTATCACATTATTGTAACTAGGGTGAGACATAAATAAATAATTTATCTGTCTGTCTGTCTGGTTTCAGTTGTCAAAAAAATGTTTCTACTGAGAGCTAGATTGCTTGGCCTCAGACCACTGAGGGCTCGCATTTCGAATTTTGTGTCTGGAGGGCTGTGCCACCTGATTCATATGTGATTCATCCATGTTTTCCTGAAGCATCATTCATTCATTCATTCATTCATTCATTCATTCATTCATTCATTCATTCATTCATTCATTCATTCATTCTTTCATTCATTCATTCATTCATTCATTCATTCATTCATTATTCATTCATTAATTCATTTATTAATTAATTAATTATTTCATTCATTCATTCATTCATTTATTCATTTATTCATTCATTCATTCATTCATTCATTTATTCATTTATTCATTTATTCATTTATTCATTCATTCTAAATTCAGATATCTGCCAAGTGAATTCTGTGAAACTCAATGACCTCGACCTCCTTTGTTTTTACCGAGCAGGCTAATACAATGAAGTATGGGGGAGGGTTCTTATATAACATTGTTTTCACCGAGTGACATCACTGCTTTTCACAGAATAAGGTATGGGGGAGGGTGTGTTATATAACCTTGTTTTCACCGAGTGATGGCACTGCGTTTCACAGAATTGGCCTTATTTTAATGAAGGCCAATTCTATTGACAGCTATCTGTAGGCCTATATTATCAGTGGTCTAGCATGTCTTCTACATTATTATATCCTCATAAAATGTACTTACATTATGTAGGGTTATTGTTGAAAAATTGTAAGGCTTTTATACTCAAGACTAAATTTGCCTAGCTAAGTCTCCTAGATTTAACAATAGGCCTATCTATGACATAATGATTTTGCTTATTTCCCACCAGAAATCTACCTGGGTATAACAAAACCCATATTTGACCATTTTTTAAGAAGGACTTTTCAACCCTGGTCAGCATATTTCTCTCTAGATAGTGGATTGGATGATGCAGTTTACACGTGTTTCAATGGGACTGGTATTCAGCTCGGTGAGACCCAGGAAATGACCTTCGTGTCGAATCGTCCCCTTCACTTACCAGGGGGTAGCTACGCAAGTTCAAAGTCACATGTGTGTGAGTCGTAATCAAGCTAGTAGTATAGGGAAAGTACCTTTATTTTCGGGGGGGGGGGGGATAAAACATAATATGGGGTGAATAAATTTATACACATGGACTGTTGTGGTGGCGTAGACATTTAGTCACCTTGGAAGCATTATTTTTTTTACAATAAAAGTTCATCAATTATTCAATTTAATTGTTTTCAACCCTTTTACAGATTGGAAATTCCATTTCCGTTTGCGTAATATAGCAGAGCAAGCAACACCAGTCCCAGATTAAATGGTAAGGCTGAAAAAGAGAAAAATCTTATTTCTTCACATCAACGTCCCCCCCCCCCCCTTATGTTTATCAAGCTCTGTGAGTTTCCACCTGCAGAAATCGGAAATCAATGCTAGACGAAAGTACGCATGCATGCCGACTTTTTCCATGCCACAATAGTGCTTTCTATGTCTCACTTATTTTCTACACCACATTATGTAAACATTTAAGCTCTCACATCTTCAATATCAGGTAAATAGTCGATAAAATATATCTTGCATAAAAATATTTTTATATATTTAATGTAAATCAGCATATTTACATAAAAAGAAGGCTTTAGTGTTGCCAAAAATCACTTATTTTGAACCACCTATAGTCAGGCAAGTTAGGCTCTAATTCACGTAGGCCTACTTATATGCAATCAATCGTGGATGGACTCTGCCAACCTTTTATGAAAATAAAATCAACCAAATCGAATAAATGAGGCTAAAATACCTTTTTTTTTTAACATTCATGGTGTTTAGTCTTAAGTCCATTCGTAAAATACGGGGTGAATAAATGCGTACGCCAACGTGACAGTTTATGTGTATTTATTCACCCATGTGATCTTTTTCACCACCGAAAAATAAAGTTAGATTCCCTAGCCTGGTAATATGAGAAGTCAATTTTGAAAAAAAATATGTAGCTGTATGATAACTACCTCAGCAAAAATAAAATATCAGCACCCATTAAGTCTATCATAGTGAATGTCAGTCCCAACACTGCAACTGTAAAAAAAGTTAGATTTTGATGAATGACTACATAAACACTCCTCCCAAAACTGAAGATGAATTGTCAAGTAGGCCTGCACCAAGTCTCCAGAGTTGTTCACCATGTTAAGATTATACAGTGGTCCAGCCAATACTAAAAACATACGACATGTAAGGGTGATATGATTTTCGCATCATCTATTATGATTAATGGTAAGATAAAGTAGTCAACAAATCCCATATAGGCATATGACACAATAGACCAGGGATACAGTATTACCTATATCATGGCGAGGATACTATAAATAATATAACGATATTCCACTTAATCAAATGCTTGGATATGTCATTATAATGCTGAAATATAGCTTATAATGTGACAGTATTGCATTAGAATGCTACAAAATGAATTCTATCAGGATGTAGGCCGGATTATAAATAAGAATATGTAGGCCTAGATATGCTGCATTGTCAAACAATGACATTCTTACGTCGCGATATGACAAAACAAAATCAATATACAGGACATTGCAACGAAATGAAGGAGGTGATATTAGGCCTATAATAATATTATTCTAATAATAATATTAATATGTAGATATCGCGTTTCAATGTTAAAAACTAACATTATTAGGCCTATAAGGAAAAAAAACATTTTCATGGCATATTTTTTTTCAAGTGATCTATGAAATACATTCTATTTTGAAGTAAAAAAAGAAAACCTTGTCCAATTCGGATGAACAGAAGGCACACAAACCTGTTTTTAATAGATCTGGGGAAATGACCCGTTTTTCTGTAGTACACCATTATTTTTCATTGTCATGATGCATCTGTATGGAATTGTCGTGTTTTTCAGAGATTCATCTTGAACTTAGGTTATGAATGGGTTTAGTTGTTCAGAATAAAGATGTTCGGACATTATACACACAAGAAAAAAGTTATAAATACCAAAGGACAAGAAAATCATTGCGGGGAAGTAGCTGAACCAAGCTGAACTTACAACTGTTTCAGTGCTATATATAAACAAAAGCTTGGTATAGGGCCCACAATAGAACATTTTCAAGTCAGTTTCGTTAATTTCGCTAGAAAACATTTCTATATGATATTTTTTCGCTGAAATGGCTGCCTGGTGATAATAAATGAGCAAAATGAATGGTCTAGTATCAAAAAAACATCCCATAGGCTCGAAAATGTGCTTTCTGGAAGTATTGCCTTAACGTCTCACCACACATAATACCCGTCCCATAGACTTAGGCCCACATGTATTACGACCCATACGCTCCGGCCTCCCAGCACTCTTTAAGTGGAGAAATGTTATTAAACCCATAGGCTATATTATTTTAACCATCAATCTGTTCTCTTTCAATCTAAAAAATAAAAAAGGCATGTTTAACTGACATAGGCCTATATTTTTTCAATCGAGCCCACAATCACCTCTTGCCCCACTCTCCCCTGGGCGACCTAGAAAAAAATGACCTCGTTTTTTAGAAGAGCCTTGTTACAGCCAGCGCAAGGACTTCCTGTTGGATCTATCTTTCACCATTTAGATGTTTTTTCTACAACAAAACATCACAGAATCGATTTAGGCCCTATTTTGATATCAAAATGATATAGGCCTAGGCCTATCCAAAATATTGACCACCGGATCTGCTGCAAATAGCTACAAGTTTCAAAAAAAGACTAACTTTCTTATTCTTAAACTTTATAATAATATGCGCGAATGAATTTGTGTGGTGAGACCTTAACGAATAATATTATGACATTATTATGAAGTAATATTGTCACGATATGACATATGGCTGAATAATAGTATTGCAACGTATTTCCGACACCGCTACTACCCACGGGACACACGACAATGGACAATAGTTTTATTTCATGAGATCTGCATAAAAATACATATAATACAGACATTGACCTACATGAAGTAGGCCCTACATACCAGGAGAGCATGTTGAAGGTGCATAATATCATATCATTAAAATACAAAATTATGTAGAAATTTTATATTAGCCCAATCTACTCATCTCAGACTCACTTTACTAGTCTAGATGTAGGCCTAAGCCTAAATTTAAAAAAAACCTCGCATAAATTGTACAATGTATATCAGCTACATTAGGCCTAATAAGCGATTCAAATGATGAAATTCGAAACCATTATCTTTTGTAAACAAATCACATATTCTGAGGTTGCGGGGTAGGCCATATAGCCCAGGCCTACCTCGTCTGCAACCTTAGCTTGGAAGGTTGTGGTTTCTGCACCGAAATTCAGCCATGACGCATCTCTTTCGATAGGACAAGTTTACCAAATGTGTCTGTAGATTTAATTTTGTTGTGAACATCTTGTAATTTATACACTTGCTACTCAAATATATTTCTGGTGTTCAAAGTTGAAATGAATCGGTTATACCAGTAACCCCAGTACTTTTGCTGTTATATTATTGCCCAAAACATGATCATTTTTCTCTCGTTGTGTAATATATATAGCCTATAACTAGGCCTAGGCTACTACGCCGAGCTCGATCTGTAATTTTTTTTCCAATTTATCAAATATCGTTTCAAAATGTCTAAATGGGTTCAAAACTGCTGAAGTGTAGGCCTAGGCCTATTCTAAGGATGATCTGACGACGAGGGACAAATAGGCAGTCTCCCTTCTAAAGGCCTATAGTTTAGGGGGTCATGCCTTCAGGTTTCTCCGAAGGAAGCCCGGAGTGGAATTTGCTTTAGGCTCCTCGTAATTTTGTTAATGTGAGCCTCCCATTCCAGGGTCTCGCTGGGGCAAACACCAAGATAGGCTATGGTGTTGATAAAACGTTCGCTAGTGTTTCGTCTTAAGGGTGCAGGCCCGCCTAACAAGTAACGTTACTGAAACTCCATTTTTTATTTCGGCCTGGACACCCTCAGGTCCGAGCATTTTGAAGGGTTGAAACACACTCCCCATCGATTTCCCCAGTTTTGTAACGCAGATAGGTCTCAGAGTCTCTGCATCTTCTCCTCATCTGCTCTACATTTTATCGGGCGATACAGGAAAGGCAGAGTGATTTAGAAATTATCTTAAGAAGTTTATTATTATGGACTTAAATAATACACATTATGACACAGGGGCCTAGCCCTAGGCCTAATAGAGTCTATCCATGGCCTATTCACTTTCCTCAGACCTCGAGAGTCAGAGGTTCAAGGCGTCGTATGTTATTAGGGCCTACTACTGTCCATGAAAATTAGTGATAGATCTAAAAACAGATTGGAAATTCCTGCATTTTTTTCAAAAAACGGATAATAAATAAAAAACGGACATTTTAGGCTAGGCTTGGGAATTTATGAATGTGTTCCTAATCAAAATGAAAATATGACGTCATAATATATGTTATAATTATTATGTGCAAGCTTGCAAATAGAATGGAACACTTGTCTCTACTCCTCAAATAACGCAGGTGTCTCTTTATCATCAGTGGTTTAAGATCGGCTGGTAGTGGTATGTTTATTTTTACTCACATAAATGCAGCTTCGCATCAAATATCAGGAGACTAGTTTTTATAAAGCTGAAAGTGCATTCAAGAAGTGCTGTATCACTATACACATAATAATATATAGGCCTGAGTAGATCTAGTCTAATTAGGTCTAATATCATTAATTATGCAACATGTTTGATCTGACCGACATTATTATATTAATCTGTTAATAGTCTACTTATGGTATAGACTATACCCGCCGCCGTCAGATTAACTTGTATCGCATGTTTTTCGCCGATTTCTCAGTCGATTCTCAACCGATTTTGATGAAATTTTGCAAGGACTATTTTCGAGTCACGCGGCGAACACCGTGATATTTTCATCAAAAAATATTAGATCTATGTAGTTTAAAAGTTAGAGTTAGACCATTTGACATATGAGTAAGTCTTTATATAGGCGTATAATGGATGGTCACCTTTTTGAAACATGTTCATGACCCCTCTTTAAATAGTATTAATTCAATTCTTAAAGTAATTAATCGATTAATGATATATCATAGAGATAGAAAACAAGATTTTAATAATCAGATAATAATAAATACTTTATTTTTATGAATTAGTGCAGATTTTGTCCAAATTTGGTCTTCTGTACTGTGACATGGTAATACTGCTATATCTGTACACTGTACCTTGCATTTGACAAACATGCCATTCCAAAAATCATTTATGCTGTATTTTAATATAACAATAATACATGGAAACATGTTTATATGCCGTTAATTTAATACTATTTTCATTATTAGACATTTTTTTGCCTTTTCTAATGGGTGTAACGCATGTTACATTTTTCTGTCAAAGTATACAGTTATGTTTTCTATTTTATTGCAAGGAGACAATGTGTATTGTAAATCAATGAAATATCGTGATGCCTTGCCTATAGTGTTATGAACCTTATTTGCAGGACATCTAATGCTACTTGTCTTTAAATGTGCATTAAAAGACGATTTTCACCAAGCAGGTTTACATTCTGTTTTATGTAACGTGCGTTACCTCTCCAGGTCTGTTTAGCAGCAAAACAACGTCACTATACTCTCGAATTAATTGTTCCAATCTGTTCATCGTGTCTTCTAGTTGATCGTGTCACATGCATTGTGGTGCGTTTTGTGTGTGAGTGATGGAGTGGTGAGCAAATTCTGTCAAACAAATATACATATGTAACGTGTGTTATGATGCAACGTTCGTTATCATGAAGACGATCTTTATTTGTGATAGTGTGTCATGGAATAGAATTATATTTATAGTTATGTTGATTTTGAAGAATTATTTAACATGGAAACGATTATATATTCGTTTGTGAGAGATAATACACCCAATTTGAAAGTTTTTACCACGTGTGTGTCAAAACGCATGTTACATGGACTAGATTTATATTATAACGCACGTTACTTGGATTTCGTCCATGTAATATGCGTTATAATCATCATGACATAGTGAATAACGCACGCTACATTTACCATGTCCACGTAACATGCGTGAGTTATGTCAATGTAACGTGAGTTATGTTTCAATAAAAAATGATTTTTAACGTGAAATCCGCTTTCTTTGACAGTCAAAAACTGACATATTATCCCCAACATTCATCATAAACACGCAATACATCAGCTGACAATTTAAAAATTCGGGATAGCAATATATTCTACAAAACGCATAGAGTTTGTGAGTGATGAGAGGTCATCTCAAAAAATATCAGAAATATCTTTTTCGTTTAATTTTAATTTCATATCGCTATAGATGTGTGGAAACCAATATTCATAGTTATTATTTGCAATATTCCAAAAACGACAAAGTACATGATATATATATATTATATTTGCATTTTATTCATGTCATGGTAACGAGCGTTACAAGTTTATGTAACGTGCGTTATGCATTTTTTCGAATTTAAATTTGGATTTACAAAATGAACAAAAATCAAACTATCTTGTAGCTTTCTGAAATGATGGGCGAAACAATAAAGAGTTTTGTTTAAAAAAATAGACGAAAACAATGAGTTCTAAATTTTGAGTATCCTGTCACACTTTTATACGCCTATATAAAGACTTACTCATATATGTATTTGTAATTACGACGTCCCTCTATAAGGTCTCACCACCCCGAATGCCAGTCCCATTGAAATACATGTAAAATGCCTCAATTCCACGGGCCGATTTCACTTCTTTTTGCCCTCCCCCTATCTAGTGTCGCATATCATAATAAGTATAAACCCAATATTGTCAGTTTTATTCTCATATTACAATACATGTCTAAGACTGATGCCATGGTCTATTTTCTATCGGTTGATGATTTAGTGATAAATCTGATAGACCGCATAGGGCCTGAATTCGCGTATACCACGACTATTGTTGATATTGATGACATTGATATTGGGTTTATACTTATAGAGGGGCGTCAGCCATCAAACTTTTATGAAAATTGATTGAGAATAATAGAAAGCGAAATCAGTGATTCAGGCGAATTTATGGAATCCCTTCATTTAAAGGCTTATTCTAATTTGTCACTCAATTTTTTCAGTCAATTTTGCTGTTGCTGTTGCTTCAATTCAAAGGTAGGTCGAGATGACCTACCTGCAAGATTTATTCTTGACATTGCCAAACGTATTGCCTAGGTATATATACCATATTTCATACATTATTAATTTATCTTTAAAAACAGGTCAGGTGTTGTTTCAGATAAAATGAAAATTGCCAGAGTCATTCCTTTGTACAAAAATAATTCCAAATTAGAACCGGGTAACTATAGACCAGTATACATTCTAAGCACGCTGTCCAAAATTTAGAAAGAGCTGTTCATATTCAACTTGAAACTTATTTGAAGGAAAATTATTTTATAAATTTCAATCAGGTTTCCGTAATTTTTTTTCAACTGATACATGTTTGACATATTTAACAGCCTATACTCGGTATGGCACGGATAAAACGACATTATCTCACCACCCTAAATAAGCCGAAATCACGGCAGGTTTATACTAATGATTGAATCATCACACAAAATATTTTCAATGCGGCTGTTTCAACCTCTATTGCGTTAAAAACAAATACAAAGAAGTTATATTTCTGTGGATATTTAATGAGTAGACTACACGTAATTATGTCCCCTTCATCCCGGATATCAGATTGAACTGTTTCGTGATAATCTGACAGGGACGCAGTGGGTTAAAAGGATGTGTGTCTGGTCTGTGAAAAAAGATACATGAATTCAAGCCTAATTTAAACTATGATGACCTTTTTGCAAACTAGTGGTCTATCTCAAAATCTGCCTGGGTATCAACCCCTTATCGGAGCTGTTTTTGAAAATGCACAGCCCAGGGACCCGTTTTATCAACCTGAAAAGATACGAGATTTCGTAACTCTCGTGACCTTGGCCTGCCAATTACGAAAATATAGAAGCTCGTTGATTTTCCTCGTATGTCTCCCTCTTTAACATGTATAGGGAGGATACGAGCACTCTGAACCACTCGTTGAATTTTAACGATCCTCATATGCAAATGAGCAAATGATCAGATAATACGAGCTCGTATCCTTTCAGCTTGATAAAACGGGGCCCAGGCTTCATTATGATATGCGGCACTAGATAGGGGGGAGGGCAAAAAGACGTAAAATCGGCCCGTGGAATTGAGGCATTTTACATGTATTTCAATGGGACTGGCATTTGGGGTGATGAGAACATGAGTATGCAGAAGGTTTTTCAGGTTTTCTTGGTTTAATTGACATATTCCGACTGGTTAAGAAACAAACCTATATTTAATGGATGTTTATCGTCGCTGCAATAAAATAAATTCCACAATTTTGATTAGAAAGTATATAATTGAGGAAATGGTAGGATAACTAAGCCTAAAAGAGGTCTGTGAAGGTCGTGCTCTGAGGATAACTCAGGGATGAAATACCTGATTTGTAATTGAGAGTCACATGGTGGCAAATAAAAAAAAGTAAATAAAAAGTAACTATGACAACTTTTTGTGACGAAGTAGTGGCGACAGGCGGGGATAATCACTCTATTTAAATATTGTATGCAGCGCTGCCAGGGCAACAGTTTTTACAAGATCTGCTTAATTCAAAAAATATATTGTTCAGAACAACTTAAAGCTGCATCCCAGGCTGAAAAAAAATAAACAACTACATATACATTTCTATATATGGTCTCACCACCCTAAATAAGCCAAAATCACGGTGGGTGTATATTAAAGATGGGATCATCACACAAAATATTTTCAATGCGGCTGTTTCAACCTCTGTTGAGTTAAAAACAAATACAAATAAGTTTTATTTCTGTGGATACTTAATAAGTACACGATGTCTCCTTCATCCCGGATATCAGATATAACTGTTTCGTGATAATCTGACAGGGATACAGCGGGTTAAAAGGATGTGTGTCTGGTTAGTGAAAGAGGGAATAAATTTAAACCTAATTTTAACTATGGTGACCTTTTTGCACACTAGGGGGGCTAGCCCAAAATCTGTCTGGGTAGCAACCCCTTATCGGAGCCGTTTTTGAAAATGCACAGCCCAGGCTTCATTAGGGCTGTTCCAGTAAAAATCCGGGCTCCCCCCCATGGACGGCAATTGAAAAACTACCCCCACCCTGCCCGGAAGTTTTGGTCCTTGAGCCATCACATACCCCGTATTTCCCGAGTTTTTTAGCACCACAGTCCCCGGAATTTATTCATGGCTCATATACCACCAACCCCGGATTTGAACATAGTTTTTATAAAATGTCGTGAGTGGTTCCTTTTTTGTTTATAACGCTTTTGACTGATTATTTAGGATGCCATACTATATTGGCTTATAGTGCTTACTCCCCCCCCCCCCCTCGATCCGCACCTGATTTTAGCCAAAAAATGAGTATTTTTTCTACGCCCATGCTTGGCTTTAACGCGCATATGTCAGAGCTTTTTTTATAGAAATTTTTCAAATTTGTCCTGCATAATATGCTGCTGATATAGCCCCTGTGGGTCATATCAACATTCAATATATAACATCAGTCACAAAAGCCTTTCATCATTTAAAATATCAAAAACTTAACACTGTACTGGTACCATGCATGCACTAATGACAATTAAATGTGTAGGCCACGGATGCCCCATCTCTTTACATCTCAGATCACCACGCCCATCCTGGGTTGGCATGATGCAGCCTATTCACGATGGACCCAATGCTGGTCCGTCTTCAGTTGTTTTCTCACTCATGATAGACTTAAATAGACCTAGGAAATATGTCATGTATTCACTCAAATTCACACTTTCTTTCATATGTGATCATGATAGACGCTGTAGCGTGATTCCAATGGTCACTTATGATAAGCCCTAACGATGATTGAGAATGAACCAGAAAACAGTGACCTACGTCATATTGTAGGGTGGCTTTCATAATCGACATACTTTGATGAGCTTTCTTATGAGCATGGGTCATATTATTGCTGGCACATGGCCGCAATTTGTCTTAGAAAACCGTATGCCAGAGGAGTACGTGGTCGTTTGTTGGTGCATCAGCTTCACACACTATAATAGCTACCATGGCGCTTGATCTTCAACTACAAGTTCAATTGCAAAAATACAGAGAGGAGCCACTACAGCCAACTGATGTGACACACGGGTATGAATCTGATCCTCCAGGAACCAGTCTCCACGAACCATCTTCACACCAAAAGCAAACCAAAACATTATCGACGACGATATAATTCAAGTAACAGACATATGATAGTCTGATTAAATCCGATACACCAGTAGCAAATGTTCAGACATAAATTGCTCCTAAGCGGCTTATAACTACATGTATAATAAATGAAAATAATGTTGTGGACATTCAGAAAAGACACCTATCACCGCGGATTTCAGTCTGCTGATTAGCCTACCACCACCCACCTTGGAAATATTTATTGACAAAATACCACACCCACCGGAAAAGTGTCAATTGAAACCCACCACCCCCTCCGGAATTAAACATTGTCTGTATACCACCGTACCCGAAAGAACGATTGCCGTCCATGGGGGGAGCCCGCATTTTTGATGGAACAGCCCTTATGATATGCGGCACTAGATAGGGGGGAGGGCAAAAAGACGTTAAATCGGCTCGTGGAATGTAGGCATTTTACATGTATTTCAATGGGAATGGCATTTGGGGTGGTGGGACCACGTGGTCATGGTAGATCTGCAGAAGGCTTTTGACACTGTAAACCATTTTTTATTGTCATATAAACTTCACACTTTAGGGCTTTATTAGATTTCAGTTGTCTGGTTAGATTCGTATTTAACGAATCGAACCCAAAAAGTAGATATACACGGTACCTTTACCAAACACAAGATGGTACCCTGCAGTAAAATATAGGCTGAATTCATTTAATACGCGAATGACGCTTTATCAATTTCTGGGAAAGCCATCAAGGCCATTCAGGAAACGCTTGGTAAGGAGCTGTGTGCTTTGAGTAGTTGGTTAGTTGATAACAAACTTTCCTTACATATGGGTGAAACAAAATCTATTTTATTTGAATCATGCAAGAGAATCTGCAACTCGTTAGATATGCGATGTGGGGGTAATAAAAGTTCTTGAAAAAAGTATGTTCGTTACCTGGCGGTTGATCTAAAACAAGCATTAGGCGATGAATTGATTTTGGAAAATATTTTGAAAAAATGAAATTCCCGTTTGATTTTTTTGCGTAGACAAGCCAAATGGCTTAGCTGACGTCAGCACTAATTCAATGTCACATGAACTATGCATGCTTTTCATGCTACCATGGCTTTCAAAAAAGCCCAACATATAAATTGCAGATCCTTCAAAAAACAAAAACTATCAGATTCGTTCTAAATCTTACCCCGCGTAGCCATATAGGGTAGGCGTAGCCCTACTCTGAATTTAATCGGGTAAATTGGCTCCCTGTTAGATTAAGAGTACCGTACAACAAATTGTTCCTACGATAATGTATGCATAGACTGGTGCATGGAAATGTTCCTCTCTACTTCAGGGAGGGTATTCCATGGTCCATAAACGACACACATATAACACCAGAAATAGTGTTCTCTCTTTGGTTTTGCCCAGGGTCAACAGTCGGGAGACAAAATCGCTTTCATACATTGCTGCTAAGTGCTAGAACCAGCTACCAATCCCCATTCGAAGTACTGAAAACCCATTACATTTTCGATCATTGATAAAAAAACATTTATGTCATTGGTAAAAATGAAGAAGAAAACATCAATATATAGCTATCTGATATCTAGTGGTTGGTAACTGCTTCCATTTCTGCCTTTGTCAGCTCAGACTTGGATTATTTCCGGAGCTGTTCTGACTTATGTAGAGCTGGATTATTTACTTATATTATTTTAATTTATCACAGACGCCCCCTCCCCCCGTTCAGGGCTTCAAACATAATAACACGACAATTTTTGGGCCGAAATATTCTCTGGAATACACCATCTGAAGCCTTAGATTCCAAAACTTTCCGGGGACCCATCTAGAGCATTTGCCATGTTTAAGATTAGAAGCTGACTGCGCCAGCTGTGGTGTGTATATAAATGTGTCCATGACAATTAGTTATAAATATGATGAAGAAATCTTGTTTTGGGGCAATGCCTTCCTAATTAAATTTGCATAATAATCAATAAAACATCAACTTCCGGCGATGAAAACCGCACTTTTCCACGGGTATTGATAGTTCTTAAAAAATGGTTTGCGTGTGGTAACAAAAATCCTCCCCCCCCCCCCCCACTGTGAATTTTTGTCATTTTGCCACCAGGCTTTATTACTACAACCTGAAAATCGGTGTCCCTTGGTACTGACATCAGTCAGAGTCTTGTTATGACATAGGCGTACATAGGCTCGATTATCTATGTTTTATACAAAACTGTATCTACAAAATTACGAATATTCAAGAACAAATTAAGTTTACATAAGTAGGCCTAAACATCATTAATCCTAGGCAAAACAGCATACATGAAGATGGATTGCTATTTTTTTCATAGATAAAATTAATAGCTTTATACTAATAATATATAAATTTTGTATCCTGTTGTTTTGTAGATATAATTACATTCTCAAATGTAGCCTACACTTCTTCGGTTAGTATCCATGTGAATTATTAATTAATATTCTAGCCTTATTGCCTTCAATGGAGATAAGATGTAATTGTTTTTTGAATTTGCTATTTATCTGGCCTGTGTGTTTCGCGTGAAAAAAACTGAAAAACATCGTTTTTCAACTTACTAGTGATGCCTAGCATTTCAAACGTTTTGACCGCAGAGATAATTCTTTCAAACTCCCACAGAAAATGATTGAGAAATGACAAATAAGCAGAAATCATGTGGTACATGTTAATGTGAAAATTACTAAGGTCAGTGTTTCATACATTTAATTATTGTCAATGACTCATGTTGTTGGGTGAGTGAACGCAGGCCTGGATAGCAGAATAAAAGCGTCATAATCTTTGATATTTGTGCTGTTGTTGCAGCGTCACGATCGCAATATGTTGGCATGGTTTATCTATTCAAATCTATACATAGTAGGCCTACCAATGATTCGTTATCCCGTCTTGTGGCCTTTGTCTGTCCCCGTAATTGGTGGTCATAAAAATGGCTCAAGGCGTCTGCTCTTACACGCCCACACATCTCCCCTATAGGTAATATTTGACACACTTACCATCTGCACGTAACCAGTCACATCATGCAGTGTATACATGTCAAATATAAGACAATGTACAACAATATATTTTATTGAAAACATCGATAACCTATAGCTACATACTGTATAGGCCTACGCACAGGAATGTATTTGCCTATTTATTTGTGACAAACTAGTTTTATTTAAGATTATATGCATAGAATATTTAGATATTATCAAATAATATTTATATATTTTTTTCTAGATATATTATATAGGCCTACACATGTATGCAGCTTCACTGACCGACGATGGAGGATGGTCCTAAATAATAGTTAGCTTTTCGTTTATGACGCCCCTCTATAAACACATTAACTTCATTCCAGTATATTTTCAGGGTTGTTGTCCAATAACTGGATAAAATCGCTTGAGAATTGACTGCTCAAGTAATACCCGAAAAAAATAGATTAATAATAGACCGACACACCGTACGCCCATTGTAGACGTCGACGATTGTTTAAATAATCAAAAGTAGCCTTATATTTACCAATTAAGTATTATCACTGAATCGTTTAAATACATTGTTTTGCAGGAGCTGAATGTTGACTCAGCTATTATCCAATATCTAGAAGTGAAAATGGGCATTGGTATCTTCACGTCTTGGAACTTTGAATTTTTCGAAAAACCAGAATCTGTGCTCAAACGGAAATTGAGTGAAAATCCTTGTCACCCGTTTGTGGAGGAATCACCTGGATTGTTCGTAATGACGGTTAGACCTTCATCTTTGGCTGTTACCACCATACTCTGTGTCTGCACCCTACTCATCACTGCAATGGGTAGGTTTTCTGACCCGCAATTTATCTGGACCAGTTAGTCTTAGCAAACACAAGATGTTGAATCAATGTTCAGTGCTCATCCTAGCTCAGTGTGACCAGTTGCCAGTCAAATAGCCACATGATGATGTTTAAAACAATTGCAAAATGTCAAAGTCAGTTGTCAAGTTATTTGTTCGCATGCTATAGGCCTACAGCATACAAGAAAATAATAATAAGCATTAGGATTATGAGATCGGTAAGCTAGACCACAATACAGCGATAATGCTAAATCCAATGTTTATTAAATTAACTCACATAACTTGGTAAAAACGAACTATGCAAATAGAGTAATAGGTCCCTATGTTTAACAATAACCTATACAACTGAAACATAAACAACAATTTATAACATTTTCACGTTTATAAGGTCATAGGCCTGTGGTTTTTTTTGCATGAAATTGTTTTGTCATATCTCTTCTTACAAATTCCCCATTAAACTGATAAAAAATTCTCTTTTACAAAGATTTTGATCGCAGTAAAATTTTATAAATAATTGAGCTGCAATGACATAAAAACGTCTTAATAATAATTTCTTATGACCTATTGGCTCAAAAAGCATATATATGTAAACTAATCACGGCAGTAGCAACAATTATTAAGCCAGAATAAATTTGATGCAAAACGTGTTTGTCTGAAAATAACATAGCTTGAGATCGGTGAGCTCAAACCATATCAAATTAATAGGATATTTACTCCGAAAGTCTTACGCAATTTGGATATATATAGCAATACAGTGTCATTTGTGTCAGTGTCAGTGTTGTGTTCCCATCATCGTGATCATGCTAGCGCTGATCTATAATTTTTGCAACTAATATATTGTAATTTATTCCATCTAATATATTTTGACCTTCTGATGTGCTCTATTCTAACATGTTTAATTCTTGCCTGACTAATGTACTTTTAAAAATGCTTGTAAACAATCAAATTATTCACAGGTAGCAACAATTTTAGTTGCAGCAGGTCAGCAGGACTGTTCTCCTATCATATTCTAACGGGTTTTTTAAGTTACAGCCATTGGAGTGGTCTGTGGCCTAATAAATAGCAATTGAAGCTAAATTTGAATGCAGCTGGTTATTTACCTACACGTATGTCTACTCGGCCTCTGACTTTTTAGGGCTGGTCCAGCGTTTTAGACTGTGACTGTTTTAGACTATTATGTACAGTTGAAGTGATTTCAGTTTCGTATAATAAGTGAAGTATATATGGCAGAATAATTATTATGTTATTTTATTTCACTAATTTTAGTTATTAGTCTGGTCGCTAAATGGCATGAGATGTCTAGATTGATTTGAGCAAGCATGCCAGACTGGCACTTTGACCGGTTCTGAGAATTATTATATTATTTTAGCTCACTAATTATCAGTTATTTCATAATTACCAAAATATATTACTGGAAATTTACACTCCTTATCGGCTGGGTATTCAACAGATGACATCACACACAAAGTCCGCAAATAAATAACTTTAACCAAATATAGTAGATGTTCTCGTGCAGAGGTCTGTGGTGCAACATTGATGTGGTGTCGTGTCGACGTCTTGTGCTTGCATGGATAAACACAAATTAGTTCAATGAGCCCGTATGAAAACCGAGTTAATCTGTGACCTCGGCCAGGAGCTGGATTTATAGTATTGTTTTGGTTTGCCATGCAGCAACGCTTGTCCGACTTTCGTGTTAGAAATTTTGAATTTTTACATCAACAGATCTAAATGTGTATGTGCATATACTGGAAACAAATCAAGCGCAAGAAAACACGGCGAAATAAGCCGCGACCACTGTTTTTGAATTCAGGAAATCGATCCCACTGGGCTGACAGACGGATCACTATTGCTCTATTAAAACTTTGTTCAAAATAGAATGGAGAACTACTTTGTGCAGAGTGCTTAAGGGGACTTCACTGGGCTTCAACATAACTAAACGTTTCTTGCCAACAGGTGACCGTAATTTGTACTTGTATATACATTTTAATTTTACATCATTGCCTATTTTGTAGCATATAAATATATTATCACAAATGTACCATTAACATAACCACAGTAAAGGAAATGACGTATAGTATGTTCATATAGACTTCCTCACATTGATGCTTTTAACATGTATCTTTCAATTCTCCAGTCCATTTGAGATTGTGACAGCTCTGCGAAGTTAAAGGAGGTCTGTCGTTTCGCTTCACTTATTTATAATATATACTTTTGACTCAGCCCAATCTTTAGAACGTTGACCACCATACTGCGCATGAGGGTGGGCCTACAACCTGCGCTCAGCGAATCATGACGACCCACCTACTTTAACACCTCGCATATATATGGCAGTTGTGAAAATTATCGTATATTTCTGGTCAGGTATATATATAAAAACGAAAAAATCTGAATCTTCAGTGATTTCGGAAAAAAATAAAGACCTTAGATATTTTTCGAATTTGTAGCGCGACACAGAGGACTTAGAAACGCGTTAGAAATCTTTTTTTTTCTTTTGAAGGTTTACATTTACCCGACATATGCCGGTGTCAATCAAATTTGAGTTGGGTTAGAGATAATTAAGAGTGGACTCCGCTACTATATATTCATTGCGCATGTCTGTGTGGAATCTCGCTAATCTCGGGCGGTCTTGGTAGCTTTGGGTGGTAATTTCGGAGTGCTGGTTATTAAATAATGTTATTGAACATGTTGAATGGTGGGCTAAGCTGTACGCTACATTTCAGTTGACAATTTCGGACGGTGGTGGCAATAATTTCGGATGGCAATGTGAAAAAAAGATAAATCGTTGTTGTAGATAATGATAATTTAACATAATTATGGACTTCATTCTTTTGTTGACAGTATATTGCATCCGGGGCAGTGCAGATGAGTATATCGTCTTCAGCATCATCGTTTTCTTGAGTTTTTTCTCGTCTGCGGCTCATGATTGGCAGACACGTACTGTGACCATAGATAGCACACGAGGCATGTATGAGTTCCACCGCAGTAACAAGCTCATCTACCGTGGACACCTTCATAACATCTACATCCGTCTTAAGGGCGTTAACTCGGGCAGTGGTGTCACCTACTACCTAGTGATACTCAGTGGGTATCAAGTGGATGAAGAATCCATCACTTCGTCCACTATGCAGCATGATAGTCTGGCTAAACTAGGAAGACGCCTAGCTCATAAACTCAACCTCAACTTCTTTGACCACCAGGACAAGTCCCGCTATCACGTTATTAGGCACAGATGCCCTTATAAGGAGGGAGATGATGCGAAAAAAACGCATTTAGAAACTAGTCGATCAGAAAGTGCAGCCAGCATAGTATAGACCAATTGTTAAAAATATTTAAGTACACATGTGATGTTGTATTTTCAAGCTCTTTTATAACATTAAACGCCAATTAAATATTTTCCTTGTATTACTCTGGTTCCCTGAGACACACTACGCGGCGCGGCCGTGCTTCATGTAGGATCTGCTAGGCACCAGTGGTGAATGTTTGTGATTGGTTAAGATAAGATAAGATAAGATAAGATAAGTTTTATTTCAAGTCGCAAAAAAGTAAAACATATAACATTAGCTCTAATCAGCTAGTCAAGCGACATGTAAAATAAACAATAAAGATAACAACTAAAACAAGCAGGTTGGCTGGCAGGAAGTTAACATGAAATATAAAAACGTGAGTAAGAAAATGAAATGAAATAAATCGGGCTTTAGGCCACCTTTGTGCACGTGAGTAAGAATTATATAGAAAAATTCTTATAATGTATATGGGAATATAAATTAGCTGGGAAAAATTACATAATACATTTTGGCACATAAAAGTAGATAAAAGATTATATAAGAAAAACTTATGCTGTATATGAGAAAATTATATGATTAAAAGTTGTGTAAAACATTTCTCATTTATTGATAATTAAATAAATATATCACATGACTTTGTCAAGGGACCTACCTCTATTGTACTCTCAATTAAAGAGAAAAATAATTAAAATAATTAATATAATTAATTACAGTGCTACTTCGATATAATGTCAACATTATGGTGGGCATTATGGTGGGGTGACATTATTATTACAGTGCTACTTCGATATAATGTCAACATTATGGTGGGCATTATGGTGGGGTGACATTATGGCGAGAGAGGGGGCTTAGGCTTGTGGATATATGATATGCGAACTGATTGACAGTATTTCTGATACACATTGACTGCTCTCACGCATTCTGATAATACTAATTAAAAAGACAAGAACACGCATCAATAACATTTAAAAGTCTACAAAGTTATTTAGTAAACGTCTGGGATAAGGGTCACACCCACGCGATATAATGACATGTGTAACCTACGTGTGCTTGATCTTATATTAATGCTCAATACACGCAAAACAAACAATGTGGGGCGACGCTGTATAAATGCTATTCAAATGTTTTGTGAGTTTACACTCACGATTTCACATTGTATTAAATCAAAAGTGTGGCGTTTTACATTGATCTACTGCCTGTAACGTTACTAACTCTCCGGATCATATAATATGTTTTATATAATATGTTTTTTTAATATTATCCCAAAATAAATCGTGTGGATAAGGTATTCAGTAGTTTATCTAGCATGCTTAGGCCATGTAAAATTAGCAGTGAGCGACCGTGGACAATCTGCAATTATATAGGCCTAAACACACAGGTCTGCTGCTGTGGATGTGCACAGGTGGCGATCGCTGATCACGCATGAGTTTTTATTTCATTATATATAGCTTGATCACTTATTATTTCCTTAGATGATCTTATTATTAAGATCATTAACTTAGATGATGAGAACAATATGAAATAAAGTGTTTTATATCAGACATGGGCATATATCATGTAGGCTACATGAGCCATTAACACTGGTTCATTGTTTGGACAATGTTAGAGCACAATAAACGTTGGGCTGACTGTTTTTGTTGGCTGGTATAAACTTTTGTTTGAACATATAGATATCATAAGCGCCATACCCCAGTTACCCCCCCCCCCTATCAATAATCCATTGTTCAATCACAGCTACATGTACATGACAAGTACTCAACCATTAAACCTCAACAACAGCTACATGTACATGACAAGTACACAAACCTCAACAACAGCTACATTCACATGACAAGTACTCAACCATCAAACCTCAACAAGAGCTACATGTACTAATACATAACGACTACCCAAACCTCAATAATAACTACATGTACATGACGAGTATCCAAACCCCAAAAAGAGCTACATGTACATGACAAATACACCACAAACCCCAACAACAGCCACATGGACTCAAACCTCAACAACAGCTGCATGTACATGACATATACTGAACCACCAAACCTCAACAAAAGCTATATGTACATGACAAGTACCCAAAGCTCAACAACAGTTACATACATGTACATGACATGTACTCAAATCTCAACAACAGCTACATGCACATGACAAGTACTCAACCATCAAACTTCCAACATCATCTACATGTACATGACAAATACTCAACCATCAACCCTCAACAGCAGCTACATGTACATGACAAGTAGTCAAACCTCAAAAACAGCTACATGTACATGACAAGTAGTCAAACCTCAACAACAGCTACATGTACATGACAAGTTCTCAACCATCAAACTTCCAACATTATCTACATGTACATGACAAATACTCAACCATCAAACCTCAACAGCAGCTACATGTACATGACAAGTAGTCAAACCTCAACGACAACTACATGTACATGACAACTACCCAACCACCAAACTTCAACAAGAGCTACATGTACTAGTATATGATAAGTACTCAAGCCTCAAGAACAACTACATGAACTGCATGTACATGACAATTACTCAAACTTCAACAGCAGCTACATGTACATGACAAGTACTCAAACATCAGCAGTAGCTACATGAACATGACACGTAGTCAGACCTCAACAACAGCTATATGTACATGACAAAAAGTCAAACCTCAACAACAGCTACATGTACATGACAAGTAGTCAGACCTCAACAATAGCTACAATACATGTACATGACAAGTAGTCAAACATCAACAACAGCTACATGTACATGACAAGTAGTCAAACATCAACAACAGCTACATGTACATGACAAGTACCCAAACCTAAACAGCAGCTACATGTACATGACATGTATTCAAATCTCAACAACAGCTACATGGACATGACAAGTACTCAACCACTAAACCTCAACACCAGCTACATTTACTAGTACATGGCAAATAGCCAAACCTCGACGGCAGCTACATGTACATGACAAGTATACAGCCATCAACAACAGATACCATTGTGGTAAACCGACATTAATAACCGAACAGTTACATCACTGTTCCCTGATTTCATTAGTTAATGTGAGACTGAGACATCATTCATTGGACACAAATTACACAAATATGAAAATACAGTATTAAGGTGCCACTCTGATAGGCCACGACTCGACAGAATCGTAGAAGTATTACTTCGCAGGAGAGATTATTTGGCGCCCATGATCATGTATCACAATCAAGACCAAAGAAAGTCGAGCCAGCATGACACAAATAGCTAGGATCAGAGAGCCAGATAAAATAGTTTAATAGATAGATAGATAGATATTTATTGACATAAAGAAAAGTCATTACTGACTAATTTGTCATAAATATTATAGAATATATGTACATGTATATGCAATAATGGCACACAGTTTGAGGTTAATAATGATGGAATTGATATGAGTACTGTTCGATAATTCAGAACGTAAAATTATTTGAAAAATGGTTATCACCGAAGTTTGGACGCAACGAGGATGTTCTGATAATGGCAGTGTCACACTACATCGTATCGGAGCAGCTTATACCACCGTATGAAAAATATCACTCATACGCTGTTATACGTTGACAAACGCTAGGAGTATGTTACTCATAGGTTACATTACGCACAGGTCTGTTACGTTTCATTTGCTAGTAGTGGGGGACCATATTGTCCAATTAGTGAATAAATTTGCACATCTGGCTAAAATTGCTAAAATTTGTTCATATGTCCTTTAAACGTTATAGTTTATATTTTTGATGGATCCAACTTCAAAAAGTACTGGAACGCCACTCGCGAACAATAATTATCATATCTTTGTAATCAATGCAAATTTAATGATGGTAACATCAATTTCATGTATTTCGAGGTCAACGGTTTCATTGGTCCCCGTTTAAACATGATTAGAGTCATATATTTTATGTTTCGACCATTTTTAGCGTTTTTGAGACCAAAATATATAGAAATTCAATTAATCTAATGACTCATTCAGGTCTGCCCATAATTGTAAGTAGACCTACAATAACGTTACTGAATATTAAATAAACAAAATAAAACACAAAATCATAAAAATGTATAGTCAATTATGGTCATAATTAACGGTGCTAACCATTATGAAAAATATACAGAGGTTTGTTTTGGAACATTTGGACGATCTAGAAACTCCTGTTGATTATTCACAAGCCCATTTGATGGACAGTGATTATAGAATATAGAAATTCAATTAATCTAATGACTCATTCAGGTCTGCCCATAATTGTAAGTAGACCTACAATAACGTTACTGAATATTAAATAAACAAAATAGAACACAAAATAATAAAAATGTATAGTCAATTATGGTCATAATTCACGGTGCTAATCATTATGAAAAATATACATAAGTTTGCTTAGGAACATTTGGACGATCTAGAAACTCCTCTTGATTCTTCACAAGCCCATTTGATGGACAGTGATTTTGGTTTTAATATGAGTATATATTTAAAAAATAACAGAAATTAAATACAAAATGAAAAATAAGTAAAAAAAATACAGTCAGCTAGAATATCAGATAAAACTAGTTTTGAATAGAATGTATTCAAATTATTATTCATGTTTATCTATTTTTAGGCAGATATTTATGTTGCCCTTCCAAAGTCTGAGCTTCTTGTGCGTCCACATCATGACAAGATAGATGGCGCCAAGTTAAAGCTCAAACTTGGCTTGATCAGGCCTCTGATATAATTTGCAACTTCGTACACTTGGATATATAAGATACTTTAACTTGGGCGGGGGTCTAGTTTATTAAAAAATGATAGGCCTCAAACCAAATGCGATTATTGGAATCATGCCGCTTTTCTCTGACAAGACAACATCTACACCAATGGTGAAACATACCATGGTCATTGGAAATTGTGTGACATAGTTTCTTAATCCTGGACAGATACCTGTGCTGGGTAGGCGTTCCACTGATACACCAGTGTAAGCCTGCGGGGAGAAGGGCGGGCTTGCAGCATTGCACAATGATATTTTTGCAGACCAGCAAATGGTTAGAATTGTGATATTATGTGAGGAGTGATTGACAGCTGCACTAGACGCGCCACAACCCAGATGGTGGTGATTATTGGCGAGAAGCTACAATCTGGGCAGTGTCTGTGAAGGTAGGCGTAGGCTATGGGTCAGCCTATTTTCTCTCTCTATCATCATATTTGGATGAACACCTTGTCTCTATCTGGGAAAGTTCAAGCACTGGTTGAATTTACATTTCAGCTTAATTATTGTCGCACTCAACATCACCTTCTTTTGTTTATGGTCATCACTAAGAAGGGCAAATTCTCCAAACTCGTTTGTCAAAAGATGTTATATACTGAAGGGCAATCCCTTTTATTTGATGACACTAGTTCAAATCTGCGCACATTAGATACAAGATAAATAATTCCTGCTGGTCTAGCTTATGTATTATGCAATATGCCTATGACATGTTAACAAAGGCATGGATGTTCACGAAAGTGTATGATGAATGGAATAGTTCTCTTAACTAAATGCAAAAACTAACTAACTAACTAACTAAAGGCACAAATATTAGTGTACTGAAGCAAAGTACTACGTTGGTGTCTCATTTATTTAGTTCTCTCCAATCACGCCCAAATGCAGATATAGATGATTTATGTTATTTGAGAATCAAAAGGAGCCACCTTTATTATCTGACAAAGGAAAATGAGGAGTGGGAAAACATCTGACATCTTAGAATGCCTGAAAATTTATTCGTGCGATGTGTCCATGGGAATTTTTGATACTGCTGCCATTGTCCATATATGTCCGAACCATCAAGGCTGCAAACTTTCAACAATACGTAGAATGTAATTTCTTAACATTTGTCCTAAGCATGATATCGGAGTCCACAATAACCAGATTTTAGCTGATCTGTACGGTGGCCCACAGGTGCCACCAACAATATTGCAAGTTCAAAAACATTTATGCATGTTCAGAAAACATTTATGCAACTACGATTGAAAACATTTATGCGACGGATTGCATGTATCTAAAAGCCAACAGTGGGCCATGGCAGTATTCTTTCCCTCAGAATTTGACCATCTGTCGACAGATGAGATAATTACGTTCTACTTTGTCGCTGGATATAAGTATTCAATGATTTCCAAATCCTTAGACGAATTTCACGCTGTCAGTATTTCTAAGCGAACGCTGAACATGCATAAATGTTTTCAACCGTACTTGCATAAATGTTTTCAGAACATGCATAAATGTTTTCAATCGTACATGCATAAATGTTTTCTGAACTTGCATAAATGTTTCCAATCGTACTTGCATAAATGTTTTCAATCGTAGTTGCATAAATGTTTTCTGAACTTGCATAAATGTTTTCTGAACATGCATAAATGTTTTCAATCGTACTTGCATAAATGTTTTCTGAACATGCATAAATGTTTTCAATCGTACTTGCATAAATGTTTTCTGACCATGCATAAATGTTTTCAATCGTACTTGCATAAATGTTTTTTGAACTTGCATTAATGTTTCTGAACTTGCATTATTGTTTCTGAACTTGCATTAATGTTTCTGACCTTGCATTAATATTTCTGAACTTGCATTATTGTTTCTGAAGATGCATAAATGTTTTTGAACCTGCATTAATGTTGGTGGCACCTGTGGGCCACCATAGATCTGAGATTCCTATCTTGATCAAAGTTTGACACGTTTAACCCAAGAGAAACGTGCTTGGCGAACCAAGGTCCGGGGGTCAACGCCCATCCCTGGTGATCGACTAGAACAATTTTTGAAACCACCAGAAAATAATGCTGATCTCTTTAGATTCATAGATCAAGAAATGGTTAACGATTTCATTACGTTTCCCAAATATTATAATATATTCCAGCAACATCCTCCCAATAGCGCTATTACCTCTCTCTGTTTATGCCTTGTCATTAAATATAAGCTGACAGTCGCATGTTCTACACATTATTAAGCGCATAACAATATTTATATCAGGACAGTGGTTAGCATTATTATAGTCATTGCTGTTAGTCATTTTACTAGCCTGAGATTAACTGAATAATATCGGTTCTGGCAAAATGTTTCAGACGATCTTTATCTATTTGTAGAAACAACATGGTCCTCAAAGGTGCATCTCACTCCCCCTCTTCCATAGCTTTACTGGCTGTAATAGGCCTATTAGTTCCACTTTTCAGAGTATTGGCAGGGACCCCGAAATAACAGACACATTTGTGGCGTTTACCAAGGATCCTCTTCTGTTCTCAATGGACTCCATTGACATGGCAGGAGCGGTGCATGGACTGCGCCGAACGCACATTAGAAAACATACCACCCAAACATTGGGCCTTACTCCGGCCTTCTAGACGAGCACTGTATCAGGCAGTATATATTTGGATGGTATTGGTAGTAGTAGTAGTAGTAGTAGTAGTAGTAGACTTATCCTAACCTTGTAGTACTACGACTACGACTATGACTAACTGAGGGATCATCTCAAGTATTCCAGGAAAAAAAAAGCAAAGAATACAATCCATCGGAATGGAGCTGGGTCCGCTGAATGGTTTGCAGATGTTAGGGTTGTGCATTGTCGCAACACTGCAATCAATTGTCAAAAAGCATAAGGGGAATTGCAAATGTGCTAAGCTGGGATGCACACATCTATATGTCACTGTGAGTGTGGGTGCATAAAGAATGAATGTTCACAGAATGTTTGCCAACCGCGATATATGTGGCTAACTCAGGATTTCTTTAACTGATTCTATGACTCAGTTTCATTTCATTATTGAGAGCGACTATGAGAGCGACTTTGAAAGTCTTAATGGGGGTCTCCCGGCCTATACTATACTATTTGTTATCTACCTATTCATTTGTTCTTTTTTTTATTTGGCAAATAAATATTTTTCTGTTCTGTTCTGTTTCATTTCAGATGACGTTTACCATTATGTATATAGGCCTATATAAATTATGGTGTTAACAGTCAAATATGAATAAAATGTCACTAACTATTTTTTAAATGTGTCCAGCGTTTGATATTTCGGTTTTAGCATATTATATTACAAAATGTGTCATTTTTGACATTTTAAATTAAACTAAAACGCGCAATTTCATCCCAATCACTTTTTAACCATTACAAATCGTTACCTCGTCATCCAAATATATAAAATTGATGTTAACATCGTAAAATTTGGGCCATATGTTGCCAAGATATGATAATTTTGGTTTTTGAATGGCGGCCATTTTGAATTTTGGCTAAAATGGTGGATCCAGCAATGTTTCAGATTTGATCCATCAAAAATATGAAAGAGTATTGTCTTGTGGGCGTGTACACCAATTTTCACAATTTTAGCCAGATGTTAAAATTTATCACAATAAGGTCCCCCACTATAGCATTAAGCTGGCACACAGCGAGGCCCAAAATTAGTTTTGAACATGTTCAAACATTTTGCGTGTATGGTGTATACGTTAAGAACACGTTATCAGTAGTTAAGCTCACACTGAACACACTAAATGAATGCTAGATATCCGCTACTCATATAGTCAAGGAAAGTTAAGCGATTACTTAGCAAAACCTGAAACAAAATATTTGCCAAAAATTGTTTCACCATGTATAATATAGGGTCTTAGCTAACTTCTGACAATTTGTTTACGCTCAACTTAGCTTAACTTCGTTATTATTTTTCAAGTTTTTTTTAACTAAATGTCAATATGTCACATCTATATCAATATAGGCCTAACTCTTTGTTTATCATTGTGAAAATCGGTCAATGCTTGATATAGATTCAATAAATCTATGGCCGTCATATTTCATTTTAAAGCAACAAATATTGCTTAGATTGTAAAATGAATGTGATTGATGGCCGTAGCACACACAAATCCCTCTACTTTATGTATTACACACATATGTATGTCACACAAGTAAAAAGTTGCTGATGACCCTATATCTAAGATGGCCGTGGCTGCCATCTTGCATACCTGAAAATGCTTTATGTTGCAACTAAGCTAATTCTGGTCTCAAGGGCACATAGAAGCCATTGCTTCAAAAAAAAGTTTACAAAAATGACCATTGCAGTGTCTTCATTTTGGCATGTATTTTCTGAAATTGACATTTACGAGATGAAATCGTTGTTATCTAGGCCTACTAATTATGCCGTTTTTCTGTATTATACATATTAAGAAGTATTTAACTAAAACTGTCGAACAATTCAATTTTTATAACTTTGAAATATGTTTCGCTTATTATATCTGATATGTTTTATGTGGCTTCCACGTCATCGCCCAATTAGTATCACCACGGCATTTATATTGTGCAAAATGATGCAGCCAATGCCGTGTGTCCTATTATTCTATAATATACGAGCAATCCTGACTGGTTTATGCTTATTATCGGATTTTAAAAAGTTGTTATTGCTCCAAACCTTATCATATAATTATAATAAACTATCTCTGAGATTTAAAATGTGAATGGCCCCATGTTAGCTTGACACTAAATATGATCATGATCTACGTATGTAGCATTCAGGTGAAAACGCATCGTTCATTAGGAATGAATCTGTCGTCCATTATATGGGCGACGGATTAATTAACTATTTAACTCTGAAGATACTTCACGGATAGAAAGATTAGAGAGTGAGAGCTCAATCCTTTGCCTGCTAGAGGTGCCTATTTGTACGTCATGAAATGCCTCGTGAATAAATATTACTTTACATTAACGCGCTGAGCACGCCAGTAGTCGTTTTTAATCTGTTTCATTAGCCGATTATAGGTCATTGTTATTGGGAATGAAATGATTGTTTCAACATTAAAGGTGATCTATCACCCCTTATATGGTATGAATAATTATGTGCTAATATGGGGTGATTGGCTATCATGTGACCCTCTGTGATCACCCCATATAAGGAAACACTTGTGCTCCATCTTGTGGCAACTTTGATTTATTTGTCACAAAATTATTCATACTATATAAGGGGTGATAGATCACCTTTAAGATTTGGAAATGTTTGGTCTCAAATTAAACACTTTATGAGTCATTTTCACCAGAGATCGTTCACGATCTCTGTTTTCACCCACTTGAAGTTGTGTTTCGCGATAGCGAGATACAACTTCGAGTGGGTGAAAATTCTAATAAGATAACTTAGCAGGTAAATGGTTAATTTAATCGAAAATGCACATTATAAGCTAGATCTATGTTGAAATTCCGCCCGAGCCAGCATCGTACACTCACACAATGCTTGTTTAATGTTGGGCCAGCGTCGCAGACAGTAGACAACATCAAGCCTGTGTTATTTGAGCGTCCTATACATGCTGGTTGGTCGTGAAGGTTTGTTAATAATGATGGTGTTCAAATGTATTGTAGTGGGTTGCCCAGTTCCGGGATTGTTGGAAATGGTTCAAATTGCATGAAATATGATGCCAATTAACACACTATCGTATTGAGAAATCAGACATGGGCTTAATATATACATGTCAGACCAGTTCTGCTCATTTTTTGTTAATAATTAATAGGGAAAATAACCTGATGTGGACGCTATTAAAGTACATTCACGCTTGGAAAATTTCAATGACGAAAACACATTACCACCCGAATAACTTTTGTGTCCGACATTTAGGCGAAAACGAA
The DNA here is from genome assembly GCA_964017125.1 of Flabesymbios commensalis. NCBI lineage: Eukaryota > Metazoa > Annelida > Polychaeta > Terebellida > Flabelligeridae > Flabesymbios > Flabesymbios commensalis. The sequence goes on along the minus strand of OZ024907.1, from coordinate 27,436,724 downwards.
AGCATCCCCTCTGGCATTAGTTTTAAAGAAAGACTATTGTTAAACAGGTCATCGTGGTAAAATAAGATTCGATTTCAGCCCAAAATAAAATTAATCTCTCATTTGGCTCTGACTGTATCGAAGGACAACCAAATTTTAGCTGTTCCAACATTCTTGTTAATTTTAAAAGTCTAATTTCGGACACTTCCTGCTATCCGTGATACACCAAAATCAATGCGAGAACAGGCATATAACTTCAATTTCCAAAACAAATCCGTCAATCGATACGGACGGTACCGTTGGACAACTGAATTTGGCGGCCATTTTCGAAAATGCCCGGCAGGTCACGTGAGGTCGAAATGTTTTTACCTAAAACTACAGTCACACTGGGACGCGGATTGAAACGCTACCCGCGGATTGAGCAGAATAGCCGAAATCGGCAATCCGCGCCACACCGTCTCCAACCGCGTGTTGGATCCGCGCGGTGTGCCTACACACCCAGACGGACGAAAAATGGCGTACACCCACCGTAGAAATCGTCTGTGAGCGTCTGAATAGTGTATGAGCGTGGATAAGTGCACACGTACCGTAGGTGGCGTACACATACCGCACGCGGTGTGCCACGCCACCTATGGTACGTGTACACTCACGCACGCTTCCTCTAAGTGTAGAGACGGTGTCTCTACACTTACGGACGCTCACTCACTGAAACCGACGATTGGGGACCAGGGCTAGACTGGAACTTTTTAATTTTTGTGCTGCGCATTCACCAGTTAGACTAGATATAGAGACGGAATTCCCGTATATCTTATTTTGAACATGCATTTTTTATGATTTTAGCCTGATTGAGTCCCTTCAATTTCAAAGTCAAGTGAGAAAAAATATGATTTTTAACAAATAAAGCTAGGTACAAGTGTGATACCTCTTTTTCGTGTAATTTTGTCTGGAAAATCTCCTTCTGGTATTATTTTGGTGATTAGAGGTTATTCTCTAGGTCGAAAAGATCAATTTCTAGGTCAAATATGATTTATCATGCTACAAATCGGAGCATGCATAAGTGGCAATGTAAAGGCATTAAAGGGAGAGCGATTATGGGGAGGCGTTGAATGGCGATGGCAAGGTGGCAGAGGGTGACCATAAAGCGTTAAATGACGACGAAAAAAGCGTTAATGGGCGATGGAGTGTCGTAAATGTGATGGGTAGGCGATTAAAGGAGAGGAGAAAGTGTTGAGGGCGACGGAGATGCTTTAAATAGAGACGTAGGCTTCAAAGGGGAGGGAAATGATGATGCAGACGCGCTAAAGAGCGACGGGAAGGCGCTAAATGACTATCAAAAAATGATAAAGGTCAACGATGAAGCATTGAAGGGCAATGTGAGGTGGTAAAAGGTGACGCAGAGGCGTTGAATGGGGCTGGGAAGGCGTTAAAAGGTGATGAGAGGCGTTAAAAATTGACAGGGAGGCTTTGAAAATGAAAGGCGATGGAGAGGTGTTAAAGGGCAATGGAGAGGTGTTAAATGCCTGTGAATAGGCCTCCAATTGCACTGAAGAGATGTTAAAGTAAAAGTGCTACAAAGACGCATAAAGAGCGACGAAAAAATCGTTGAAGTGCAACAGGAGTGTGTTTACATCGCCCTTTAATGCCTCTCCATCATCCAGTAATGCACTTAACGATTCCTCATGGCCCTAATGCTACACCACCACATTATAGAGCCTCCGGTCAATCAAGAAAACGTCTATAGCGCTTATAAATCCTCAGCGAACAGAGCTCACAGATCCTTAGCATCATTTTGTGTGATAGTCCAGGCGAAAGCTAGATCAAAGAGGTGCAATTTAAGTAATTTTATTGCCCTTTAACGCCTTTTCAACAATCGTTAAAGCTTTTCCGTTCAGACTTTGATCTTTAACATCTCTACATTGCCCTTTAATACCTTCCCTTCGCCTGAGCATGTTTAATCAAAACCAGCAGAATTAGATTATCTAGTGAAAATCACACCCAAACGAGGCCGCATACCTGCTCCAATTTATTGCATATATGTTGCAAATCATATTTGACCTTGAATTTCCTCTTTTGATCTTGAGGATGACCTAAAATATCAAAATATCTACTTGCTATACTCTCATTATAATTCCTTGTTAAGCTTGATACATATTTTTCCGAATTTAGTTTTTTTGATTTGCTGTCTCTAAACTTGACGTGTGATAACAATATTAATATGTTTAGTGCTTCTGCGTATATCTATTTGTGTATTTTTAATAGTGCAGCTCCAGAATTTATACCCAGCCGGCACAATGCGTTGGCCTTGTGTTGATGCAATGTTGGTCCACCATCTACGACCCTGGCCCGGCGTTGGATCGACGTGGGGCCAACGTATTGTGACTGCTGGGTACCGATGTCACAAACAATATTTACATATACATTATTATTATATACAGATCGCAGGGTGGCCCTCGCTTTAGCGGTTTTTGTAAACCTTAGCGAGGGTCTCCTGTTTTTTCTTCTTCTTCTTCTTCTAAAATCTCAAAAATAATTGAAGAAATTGATTTTTCAGCCTAAATCCCACCAGAAGGAGGTATTACATATGCTCCTTTATTTGTTTATTTTTATTTGTTGAAAAAAATCATGTTTTCCTTTGCTTGACCTTGAGGTTGACCTTACTGATGTCCCTTTAATCAACAAAAAATACCAGATTATTCAGTCTACATCACATGAGAAAGACTTATTACACTTCTTCCTATTTTATTTTTAGATCATAGGTTTTGCTCTACATAGTGGTTTTTTACATAGTCTTATATAGTTTTCATAGTCAGAGGCTCTAAATCAATTATTTTCAAAATATAAGTGAGTTCACTTCAGATGCCAGAGGAGCTAGGTAGGGACAGCAAAGTCTGTTACTTTTATATTTCTACAAGTGTAATTAAATACCAGGCGCGGATCCAGAGGGGGTGCATACACACCCCATTTTGCGTCAAATTCTTTAAGAAGTCCGCTAAATTGGCCAGAAAAACCTTGGGGACGTGCCCCCGACCCCCCTGCGCCCCCTCATTTATCAAATCCTGGATCCGCCCCTGAATAGGCCTACTATCCTAATTCAGTAATTGTTATTCCGGTGACTTCTGGAATATGTGCCAGTGTGGGGTAAAAGGCCCCCCATGGGCGTTTTACCCCAGAGGAGGGGCGTTTTCCCAACAGTGTGGGGAAAACGCCCCTTTTTGAATAAAACTTGTGACTACCAGCTCTCAGGCAATAAAAGGGAAACTTTAAATATTATAACTCGGGTATATACCATTTATGGGTGGTGTGATGTGACATTAACATAAACTTACTTAATAGCATATTATGACGTCCAGGCCAAAGTCGGCTTAAAGGGGGCGCTCCGCCCCATCCTACCCTATTCACTACAACACTAATATTATGTTTTTCCAAATCGTGTAATAAAACATCATATCACTGATGTTATATTATTCATATGATAACTACCAAGCCCGTAGGCTTGAAATGGTGCGACACGCTCAACTAGCCACTGTTACTGTTAGTGACGTCGCCAAGCATTGCGTAACCGCCCACCAATGATCCCAGGAGATCCGAGTTCATATTAGATTTATTTTTATTTAATATATTCAGGGAATTACAAACACGGATATAAATATAATTCAAGCTTAAATGAGAGCCAAAATAGCTTAACACAGCGTAAATGAAAGGGCTCTAATTATCTTGCCACCATGTAGATTTAAAAAGTGTACTGCGCGTCAAGAAACATTATGCTCCACAGTATTCTCTTGAAAATAATTAAAGCGACAATCAGGCTATAAAATCATTTTGGCTTCTGAATATGACCCTATCATGTAAACACGTCCATAGACTATAGAACTGCGTACGTTTTTTTAATTTTTTTTGTGCTGTGCATTATGTAACAGTTAAGCGAAATATAAAGACAGAATTTCCGTATTTCTTACTTTGGACATGCATGTCCAAAATAAGGAATCGGGAATTTCGTCTTTATATCTGCTTCTTTGCGACTTCTTTTTCTTGCCTTTCCTTCACTTTTCCAAGCCCTCAGCAAATAAGAAATCGGGAATTTCGTCTTTATATCTGCTTCATCACGGTTTCTTTTTCTTGCATTTCCTTCTCTTTTGCCATGAGACCAAGTTTCACAGAGTAATTCGTCAATGCTCTGCCAACTGCAGCTGCCAACAGAAGAGCAACGGAGCACATGGAACTTGGTGAAGGTCAACAGGGAAGACTGAAAAATACTCCGATCCACGACCTTTTCATATGTGGCTCGCAAATTGACACATTTGGGTGGTGGACACCACAGAATTGTGTACAGACACAGCAAGATGGCGTACATACACCGTGAGGCAGCGTGACATACCGTGACATAGAGTGGGTAAGCTGATATGTCGTCAAACGGTGTACAGAAACCGTACATAGCTTACAGAGACCTTAGGCAGCGTGACTAAGCGTGACTAAGCGCAGCCAGTAGCTACGGATCCACTACGCAGACCGTTTCACGGTGTACTCGCACCATGTCATGGCGTGAAGCACCGCACGGATGGTTTCGCAGCGTATAGTAGCGTACAGTATCGTGAGTATCGTACAATAGCGTACAATCGTGTAGCGTGGCGTGCCTATCCGAGGCTGCAACACCCAAAATTGACATTAAATTTTGCGCATGCGTAGGGTGGCGTAGGTTTTTGTATAACAGTGTAGAACAGCGTAGGGACAGCGCGTGCCAGTGTAGGGGCTCCGCCTTGGATAAGGGTGCAGGGTGAGCCATATCCGGTCTGCGGGTTTAGACTCAGTGGCAAAACAAAACGCGGTAGCGCAAAAACAGTAAGCATCCACCCTGATGCTTAATTAGAAATTTGCCTGTTAAAACATACAGTCTCGACCCCCTGCCTACGCATATCCTAAAAATACGAAACATTTGGCTACTTGTATTACTAATACTGCTAAACATATCCGCCATTTGTTATTCTATGAATAAAATGTCTCCTTTTAACGAATTAATTGACGGTTTATGTATAAATATACAGTAGTGCAAAATGTATGCTAAAATATCTCTCTGTCATTATGATAATCAGTTCCTTGACCCATACATATCACACATCTTTTAAGCACGCGGTGAACAGGCATATTAGACTACTGACCTTATGTAGAGGAAGAGGTGGTAGAGCTATGGATATAGGTCAAACATACATTTATCAGAAGAGCAAAAGGATAAAGTTCCTGTGTAGGTTTCGCTTATATTTTTATAGATCATGGGGTTTAATTAGGTCCACAATGTCGAGCAAATTCGTTCTTATTGTACGATACACTAAACAAGACTATAATAATATAGAACACTCACATTTCAATTCTGTGACTGCTTTTAACACAGATACATTAAAAGCACAGTTAAATATTTTCAGGTCAGTTCTTGGGTGGCATCTTTGAAAATTTCTTTTTATGACATAAATTAACACATAATTATATGGGTAGACTTCCCCAAGCACAAAGGTTATATGTTTAAAAAATATTTAAATTGTCTTTCTAAATCCCCCACTCCAAAGTGTCCCCACAAAAAATATTTTAAACATGCAGATATTACTGGAATAATAAGAACAAAGTATGAGAAAAACGTGCATCAGATCATCAGCAATACCTAAAGACCTACCACTTTAACTGTTCATAAGATACCGTGTTCACAATTTTTTGTGCAGCCAAAATGCCCTTTTATGGCTCGGTGTAAAAAAATGTCATTACTATAGGAAGGCACATGGCACATAGGTCATATCTGTGAAAAATATCAAAAATTAGGGAGAATTGATTGCGTATGCCCGCGGCGACGCCAGAGGAAAAATGCTCAACAATAGAAGCATCCCGATATAATAGTAGTGGAGATGCTCAACCCTTTACCCGCCAAATTCTTCAATCTGAATTTTCAACCACTTGAAATTGTGTCTCGCTGACGCGATCCACAACTTCAAGTGAGTGAAAATTATTCAGATTTGACAAAATGGAGGTCAACTGTTTTCAAATATTGCTGATTGATGTCATATTTTATTTTTTTAACATGTTGAAATGTGGTACTTAATGTGCTAATAATAATAAAAAAATTGAGGGATGTAATGTTATAAAGTCCCTCTTATTACCAATGCTGAATTATATGGCATCACCACCCTAAATGAGCTAAGGGGGGTGGCTACTGACTAGAGAGAGGACCTACCCGAATTGCTGCTTTAAATGGTCGTGTCCGTGTCTGGTGAATTAAGAAAAATACAAGAATGTTGTAATTCTGTGGATAAATTGTAAGCACACATTGTTTTCTCTATCTAAGATATGAGGTAGGCCTATAACTGTTATGTGAGATTTTCGGATGAACACAGGAGGTGAGAAAGATTTGTGTCTATTCTGGGAATGGGCGCAAGAATATTAAGGGAGAGCTGGGCAAACTGGACCTTTTACCACATATGGCGACCTAGCTCAAAATCTAATTGGTGAGCATACCATTATCACAGCTGTTTTTTTCAAAAAGGACAGCTTACGCCTTACCATGGTGTGTCATATTGGAGTGTAGCTAGGGACGAAAGTGGTGAAATCGGCCCTTAGAATGTTGGCATTTTACATGTGTTTCAATGTGACTGGCATTTGGGGAGGATAGATCATAAATTATGTATGTGGAAGGTATATAATATGCAAGCGCTGATTATATTATTCACTGAGCCCCCAGTGTCTAGTGACTCATTGATGTTGAGTGATACTATAATAATACCAATGGATGGAACCGTTTTTTTAGATTCAAATGGCAAAGAAATGTGCTGGTTGGGATGACACACGATCAGAATATCCACAAACAATCCATACACAGACGCAATAATTTTAGATATTTTCTTTTTTAAATGATTTTCAAATGACCTTATTTAACCTTGCAAGGCGCCAGTGGGAATGTGCGCTAACACGTGTATGTGAACAATAATAGGGCCTACCATCTTGTACATCGATTGGTTCACATAGAAGTTAAAGGTAATGTTGTAGAATACCTAAATTATTATACCCATATAGCTATTGGCATATGAGCTAACCATGTATTATATGCGGTTATTATGAGTTACATGTAACAACCGCTTGATCGTGGTCATGTGACCTGTAACTACGCCCACAATCTTCACAAAAAAACATTGTAGTTGTACCAGTGCTAACTAATGTAGGCCTACTACACGCCGTAATTAAATAGAAGTGATGTATTCACATTATTACGAAGTTACCCAGGATTCGAATTATTGCAAAATTGGACAAAATTTTATTCATCTGATTTTATTGTTTAGAGATCCAGAATATAATTTGATGGCTCGATAAAACCATGCACAGCAAGAAACCAAAATCTACCATAATCCTCCGACGCGCCCTCGTGATATACTCTTTTCATGGGAAATCCTTCACTAAAGTCTCGCATTTTGTTTTGTAGTAAATAATATAGCTATCTGGCACAGTTTTATAGATATCACGTATATTAAAGTCAATAGTGACAGCAAGTTGGCCATTTTGAATTTGATCGAGTTGATATTTTTGCAGGGTGAATCTTTCCATGAAGTCTCACATTTTGTTTTATAGAAATAGTCTAGCTAAATAACGTAGTTTGCTAAATAGTACGCATATTAAAATCAATAATTGCTGCAAAAGTCAAAAATGGCCGACTTGGCCGCAAGTCAGCCATTTTTTTTCAAGGCATAGGCCCTATTTCCCTCCCCGAAACCGCACATTGTGTTTTACAGTAACAGTTGAGCTATAAAAAAGGTCACAAGCCTCCCCGAAACTTACTCAGAGTAGGTTAAAGGTCATAACCCCAAAAAATGTATGTGCATTTTCATCCATTTTTTTCCAAACAGTCATTCTTTCATTTATACATGTATTCATTCTTTACTAATGGTACAGAATAACTTAAATATAAATAATATATATAAAGAAATAAATACAAACATATACATACATGCTCTGAAAATCATACAGTATGCATAATAATATTGTACAATATGCAGATGACACTTTCTATGTTTGAATTTAAAAAAAAATCTACATAGGCGTATTGTTAGCTATCGAAATAAAAAAAGTATTATGAGCTGACCCTAGCACAGTACCTTACACCAGACCACGCATACTCTATTATCTATTTATAACAAGGTAACGTGACTCAATGACGCCTGTGATTGGTTGGACCCATCAGATTGATGGGCAGAATAATTATATTTAAAAAAAAAATAATAAAAAAACTTTTTAGAAATTAATGGGATAATATGTATAATCGAAGGGGAAAAATGTTATTGACTTTACGAGGGTCATGCTATGGGCTGTAACGAAAATGGCTGGTATAGCCAAACAATCAGCATATTGATAATAAGTTACCAACATCGAAATAACAAATCAAACTGAGAATATAACAATTCACATTTACAAGACATAAATCGATTTTCAGGGCTTATTTGGTTCAAAATGTCGTATAAAAAGTAACACGCAATTAACTTGATAGATGGCCATATACATGCTCACGATTTTGTGAAAGGATAACAAAACAAATGTTAACAATTTCAAATGGACATTTGTCACAAAATATAACACACGTATGGACACAGCACAAACTTATCTAATATATAGCATAATATTTAATCATTTCTAAATAAATTTAGTTTGTATTTCTGAATTCGAGGGCGTGGCATTGGTTAACTCTGTCATTACTATGTAACGTGCCCTGAGCATGTTTTCTACCTCTTTCTGAGCAGTTTTATTCTAATCTTTAATTAATCTATCTGTCTAATAGAGCTTTCTGAATATCAAAACAATTACCTTCCACACCCACCCCATTGTCAATTTGTGATTACAGGGGAGTTATAACACTACTGAGTTCGGTCAAGTAAAATATAATCTGACCAATAATTAAAACCTACTCTTTATTCATTGTGTTGTATTTATTAAGGTATCGTTAGGCTACTTATCTGCAATCATTGTTCATTCAGTACACACAATATGTAATCTAATGAACAATAAGATTGACCAGATAGCAATATAACTTGTGATCCTTACGTTACATATATAAAATATTACGCTCACATTTTAATTAATTGCACTCTACCCAATTTTTGTGTGGTGTGTTTAATATGATGGGTCTTGTACATAATTATTGAAAAAATAGCGTGTGATTATACCGACATAATGACGTATGTAATAACTGACTTGAGAGTTAAAAAAGAAAAACAGCCTAACAGCTGGTCAAACTGATAAAGAACACGTAGTCGATCAGAAAACAGACAACAATGACTTACGTGGGGTCTAGATATGACGCATAGGACGGTGATATTTAAAAAATTCTGACAACTCAGCTTAATATCTTGAAGACTCCATGCTAATCGCATTGGCTCGATATAGAATATCTAAATAGAAGAAGTGAAAGTGTATTTTGGTATTGACACAGGTAATTCGTTTAATAAAATAAATTTGCATAGGAAATTAGATCTATCAGAGAAAGGCATAATTTTATACATTATTTATGCAAAGTATGTACAGCTAGCATATACGAATCAAAGTAATATGTCAGCGTCAGCCATAACACAGTAAGCACTAGATATTGTGAAAACATTGTACATTGTACAAATGTTATGCACATGTTTGGTGTTTACTGGGTAGGTGACTGGGATTATCAGGTTCACAATAATACATTTAAAATTAACTTTAGTTCCAGAACAGTTCAGATAATTATCAAGGTCCCCGACAAAACATGTTCAAACTTTATTATAGCCATGCGGCAACTACTCTGAAATGTTAATGAAGAACGATCGTATATTTGAAAAGGTAGTCTCTATAACATGTCGTACATTTTTAATGCCGTTGCTCCTCTATGCATTGCCATGATCAGCTTAATTCAGTTTTATTCTTAGAAATACATAGTATCAATTCTAATCTGCGAAATACATTACATACCATTTTCAGCGTAATCGGACTAGACAATATGGTGCTTGCAAAATTGAATAAAAATGGGTTGAGAGTCGAGTGAGAAAGCATCATAAATCAGCTCCTCCTATGCACTCTTCTCGACTACTAGATTCAGTCATACAAATTGCAGCCATATCACATTATGATGATCTACTGAGAACATGACGCCTACGGTAGAAAATATCTCTCAAATGACAGAATTATTCAACTACATGTATGCACACACGTCTAAGTGAAAGTCGCCAGCACTTCCCAGACATTTTCAAATGGCAGCAATGTGACTTCTGGTGAAATGCATTATCACACGTAGGCCTATATAATCAGGCTGCACCTAGCTATTGTTGGCCTACCGTCTGCGGCGCTGGCCCAGCATTAAGCCAGCATTGGCTCAATGCCTCGTGTTTGTTGGATGTGTAGGTTGATGGGCGTGTCTTATAAACGCCGCTCAACTGGTCACGTGCATATTTGGGATGACGCGTGCGATTCATTCAATGTAAGGCTGACGGTCAACCAGGACTTGAGAGTGAATGACGAGGGAGGGGAGGACAAGTCTGCAGCGTTCGAAAATTGTTTAAAAAGGCTCATCTCACTGCAATACGGCCACTTCAAACTGGACAGCGTGAGTCAAGACAAGCAGTTGTGACAGATACAACACTACAAGTTGGCTGTCAGTCGTTTCTGCTCCTGGGGAACCAGACTTGAGATAAAGCAGAACATGCCGTCTTCTAACATATTCAGTCCCTTCTACTTGGGACAGACTTTAATGGTGTTGCTCGTGGTGGCGACGGGTACAGGACAACTGGACGCTGTGTCCAGCAGGTCATCCGGTACATTCCAGCTATGTGGTCAGCGTCTGGCAGATACTCTAGAACTGGTGTGTTCTGGCAGAGGCTTCTCCGGTGGCAAGAGGAACGGTAAGCATCACAAACAGAATTTGAAAAAAAGGAAATATATAATTCATACTAAAGCCATATGCAACATCTCAATACTACATGGGTAATCAGTATGGTTATGCTGTTATGTTTCTATTATTAAAACGCGAGCTCATAAGAATTGATTTCCATAATAGGATAGTCCTTCCACTGAGAGATATTTCTATTAACTACTGTCACAAGGATACATGTTTGAATCAAACAAGACATCTAACTTTATTGTTTATCCGCTATATATAGCGTAGATCAGGTAATTTAAGCGTGTTTAAATTTTCGCTAATTTGTGCTTTTGAAATTTTTCACAAAGTTTAGAATTCACGAATTTTCATTTTTCTTTAGTAGCGCTATTATAATAATAATTTTATCGAGATTATTGAATTCGCGAATTCGTCCTCCTCGCGAAATTCGCAAAAATTAAAACCTCGCGAATGTTACCAGATCTACAGTATACAAAAAGTTAAATTTCTATCAAATCATTACGCATTATAAATATTATTAAATGAAGTCAAAGTATTAAGATAAAAACAGAGCTATATTTCCTCAAATTTTAAATGTATTAGTGAAAGTATTCTCCCTTTGCTTTTTTCGATTTTATCAGTGATCTCGAAGTGGCAGGTCAACATCCAAATTTTATTGAATTGGCTAGCCAGTTAATTTTGTCGCTATGGTCAAGTGTCGTACAATACATTGGCCCATCTAGTATACATCAAACCATAGCCAGATGACTGCGAATAATTTATCAGTGATTGAAAATACACCATTCACTTTTTTATTGCGTACATGTGAGACGAAACACATCTGCAATTTGCTGTTATTTAAATTATAAGCCCTGATCGGTGAAGGTAGTAATAGATTATGTATGACTCAATGTGGAGGAACTATGCTACGTTTAAAACAAATACCACGACATTTAAGTCTCTATCAATGGATATGATTCATTTGAAATACACATTTTTGCAATAGCTAGTATTTGACACCTTAAATTTGTTTTAAATGTCAGCAATTAAATTTACAAATGCAATTATATCACCAAATATCAATATCAATAACAAAAGGAAAGATACAAAAATAATAAACTGCCCTGCAAATGTAGGCTCCTTTATGGCATATCATAGTCAGTATTCCAAAACAAAAGTTTTTATCTTTTACAAGCCCTATACACCAGAGTGTGGTAACGTTTTTTATGGCGATAATATAGTGGGAAAAGGTGAACAATATAAAAACCTTTATTAGTATATAACACCAAGTATTTTAATAACGTATTAAAAGAAACTTATTGCTTCTCAAGCAGAATATATCTACATAAGCAGTCTCGGTCTGTAGGTAAACTGTCACCCGTCGTTGTCTTCAAGGTGTTCGTTTGGTGTATAATTCTAAATCTACCCCTGGATCATCCAGCCAGTCAAGAATGCATTTAAAGATTAAAGAAATCATTCTGCGTTGAACCATATATCCTCAACTTAAAACATCGCCGTTGAGATATGGAATAAGCTTACGTGAACTAAAAAAATAGAGAGAGAAAGTTATACTAATGCAATACCGCCAATACATTATAGATTATGCAAAATCTGTGAAATATTCAACATCGACGATGAAATATACCGTCTTCTTCATCGCAATGCTTTTAATGGAGAACGTCTAACATTGTTTAGGCTTAATTCTATTAGTCGGAGTTAGACGTACATGGTTTAGAGTCAGAGATGGATAGCATAGCAAAAGCTGTGGTTTTGTATGATGGTAGTCATAGTACGCTGAGATTTGGGGTCGGAGGGTTTTAATGAGGGTTTTGACGAGGGGTCCCCCATTATATGAATGCTGTAAGCTATGTATATATGGATACTCAGAGGTTTTTTGGTGAGGTTAGTTTAATTCCACGCCTTTCCAGGGTGTTTTTATAGATAAGCCTACTATAGAACCTGTAGTTGTGTAAATAAAACACCTGTCTGTTTGTCTGATACATTTGTGAGGTTTGCCATTGAGGTTATTTGGAGAACGTATACGTGTTTCTATCCGGATGCTGTACGTCAATTACCATGATTACTTGAAAATGAATTGTCATGTGACAGAGTTCCAGCAAACACGATCCACTGACCCAATGCCGTTCTAATGTTGGCCCGCCGTCTTCGACGTCGGCCCAACATTAAAACAACATTGGGTCAATGCCTCGTGTTAGCAGGGGAATTTATCTGCGATGAACCAGTCCGAGGACTAGTCCATCTGCTCCAGATATACCAGATACGTTTCTTGTTTGTAGGTGAGTTGTGTTGATCCAACGTTAAAGCAATGTCAGGCACGCGTCCATTTCCGGATCATAAGTACCGCAAATCTTGATGCGAACTGACAAATTGAGGTGACTTTGGGTTAGCACACTGGCAGCGGCTGGACAGTATCCTGTTTCAGGTGCATCAGCACGTTCGTGACGCATTCAAATGCCTAGAAATGGGAGCCTGTTCTATTGATATGTGCCACCCATACATAAGGCTTCAATTACTAACTGACACTGTTAATGATCATCACAATCTCCTTCAGTTTTGTACATACGAGATTAGTTTTTCGTGTGTATGTGTAGACTCTTTCTTCTCAATATTTCATTAAATTAGATTTGAAATAAAAAGTATTATTTTTACATCTGTGGGGTAGTGCGAACACACCCGACGCACCCCCCCCCCCCCATCGGTGCGGGCCTGAATTATGATATATTCTCTCTCATTCTAGTATAATTTGCACGGGGGAGGGGGATACTATAGTCTCTTTTCAATCTCTATAGTTTTTAAAAACTGCTGCAGTCAGGTTTGTACGGCGATTGTAAGGGTGATAGGGAAAAAATAGAATTTGTGGCCATAGATTGCAATCTGTGGGTGAAAAAATAGAATCTGTGGGAACAGATTTTAATCTGTGTGAACAGTTTCGATTATGTGGCCACAGGTTGCGATCTGTTCCCATAGATTCAAACTTGTGGCCATAGATTCGAATCTGTTCACACAGGTTGGAATCTGTGGCCACAGATTTGAACTAATCTATTCCCACAGATTCGAATTTGCTCCCACATACTGCAATTTGTACCCACAGACTACACGTTTTTTTTCCTTACACATGTCCCAAATATATCTAAATTCTTATGGAAATTATGAAGTCCTATAAATACCACCTTACGTCGAGACTAAATTGCGTACTTTTACTGAGTGCGCGGTGACCGACTTTGGACGTCAGAATCGCATCCCCGAGCTGTAAGAGTAAAAATAATTATAATAGCCTTAGACCCATAACAGATGTATTCAAATGAAGCGGAAAGAGCTGAATAAGACATTTATTATGATTTCAAATTGAGCAAAAAAACCTTTGGCCTCCCTGGTTTTCATTAATTCAGCACTTTAAGGCTTAGAATATATAGTGGTCTATGTGAGGACGTGAGAATTTAACCCTTTCAAGCCTGAATTCACCATTGTCATCTTCATCCACTGCAAGCCGCGAATTGCTGTCGCAATTCTCGCCTTGCAGTGGATGAAGATGACTTCAAGTGGGTGAGAAATGAAAACAATGTTGTTATTATCAAAACAATGTAATGATAATTTCCATTCTAAAGCTCCTAGGTTTTAGCATAGATTAACTAAATATGGTTAATCTATGGTTTTAGGAAATTCAGTCATTCTTCTGAGATGCAAAATGATGCTTTGATGCATCGTCAGGGTTGAAACGGTTAGATACAGAAAGTGCAAAGTGGTCATCGCCTACACGAAGATCACTGAATAAATGCATCTCTTGTCCGAATGAAAGAAACACTTAGGCATTAATGTCACGCGGCAGAATAAACGACTGATAGTGAATATAAACTGCAGAGATGATGTGTCCGACAGCAGAACATCGGGTCAACAGCAAAGAAGAAATAGTAGCCTACGTCTCCCAGCAGACGAAGGGTGTTCACCCAATGTTAGGCCACCGTCTGCGACGTTGGCCCAACATCTCCTTTGGTTAACGCCTCGTGTTTGCTGGTCTGTCTTGCCAGAAATTTGACTCTCACATATAAGTTACGTGTACGTGCGCCGACAAGTACTTCACCATCAGTGCACTTATTTGATCCCGTGAATGCACGCACACTTTTATATATTATTATACATTTTTGCCAGTTGTCCGATGTCGTCAGCAATCTGGTTTAATGTTAAAAACATCTGATGTTCACTATCAATTTAGAAACTTCACACGTTTATCTTTTTTTGAAAGATACTGTGTGAAAAATGAGCTGCCGTCGGCCTTCATATTCAATTTACATGAAGATGAGAGTAGGTCAACCTGTCAGGATGTGAGGGATGTTTTATTCAGGGAACGTACAACTGCATGATTCTGTACCGCGGTCTATATATACCTAACAGTGGGGTATTTGTGTGATTAATTTGCGCTGCTGTCCGAATAATAGTAGTAAAATGAGCTTAATATATCTATTGTAGTGAAATGTGAGTTTATCTACCGCACTTCTACATGTTATAAACGTTAATAGATTTAATTTTAAATCCACAGTTCCATGAAAATTAGAGTATGTTAAAAGTTTGTAGCAACAACAGCGAGCGCAAATAATTCAACAAAATAATTTAGCAACGTCAGATTAAAATGACATAATAACTCGACCCCCCCCCCCCACTCTCTTATTTCATTTCTAAATGTCGCCATGTGCTCGAGTGGAGTAAAATAGTTTATGAGACATTTGGAATTGGCGGCATGAAGAAAACGCTAGTGTAAAGATGTGTGAATGATGTATATACAAATTATATCATTATTAGCGTGACATAGCTATACCAGGACAGACATTTAAGGGGGCCACCATTCAATCTCAAGTGAGGGGGTAGGTGTTTTTGTCGCGGACAAAGTATTTATTTCAACCCGGCGCGCTGAAAATTTCAAATTCCACTACATGTTTATATAGAACAGTTCTTGAAGTGAATTATTTATTTCACGCAGGGTCCGCCCGAAATTATTTATTTCAAAAATACTTGACCCTCCCCCCCCCCCCCCCGGATATTCAATAGTGGCCCCCTAATGCTTGAGTCACAAATCTAATTCGGCCGTTTGGTTGGCCAACAGGTGCAAATTTAAAATACGACCCAGTTTGACGACCCAACTTTACAAAAATGACGACCCAATATTGGTTTCTAATATCATGTAATTCTTTTTATTTAAAACAAATAAAGTTCAAGTTAAATCGGATCCACCTTTTTCTTCATATTGGGACATAACAAAGGGGTTTATAACTTCACTGGCCTTTCGTATCGAAATTTCGTAGTTTAAAACCTTGAACACTGTTGAATGCGGAACAGCAGATTTGAGAACAGTAGGCCCTACTTTGGATTGGTTAACACCAGTTTGCTAAAAGTATGTATTCGCGGATAACTAAACAATATTGACTAGAAATAAAGGATAAAATATGTCCTAAGTTTTTACTAAAACATTTCACAAAGCGCAAGACAACGTGATTCTCTTTATTTTTGTAGTAAGAGCTATTTAAGTCCACCAGTCGGTGGAGTTATGTGTATTCAGGCGGCAGATAGCGAGTATACAATTGCATATTTAGGCTACACTTATAGCCAAAATATATTTTGAAGTATAAATTGTGTGCTGTAAATAAACTATGGTTCTTCCCAGCAAACCCAAAGTCGTGTTGGTGTTGAAGGACAAGTGAATTGTTGCCTTCTCACTAGGCATGAATCGACCGTGGACGGGATTCACAAATACGTTTCATAAAAAAATGACAACAAAGGAATCAATCACTGTTACCACTGTTTGAAGTTATTGTACACAGATATTGATTAGTTAAAATATAATTTTGCTAGGGATATATATTAATATTATTTATAAACAGGCCTATCTTGTTTCTTGGTGATTGAGGAGAAGTTGTCCCAGTGACTCAGGTAATGCGTTTAGTTGTAAAAGGTAGAGTTGATGAGGTGATGCGAGAGACCTCGTTACATATATATATGAAATAATGTGCGCTATACATGCAAAACCAAGGAATAGCGTAGTGGCTGAAATGCTGCGTGCGTGAAATAAGATGTGTTGCTCATGACTAAAATGTCGATGTATATTTTCATTATATATATTCAGAATTAGAGAACAGTTTGTCAAGCTAAAAATGGTACGTTCGATTTCAGAAAATAGAACGTACCATTATGAGTAATCAAATTGAACGTTCTATGTCAGCTCTACTAGTGAGCCTGTCCGCTACCCATACGTGCGCAGGTCTGGTTGTGGGCGCACGTGCATGTGGGTGGGGGAGGTCAATAAACATTAGCAAGTTGACCATCATAATATTGTACATCATTATCTTTGCTACTAATTCAGTGGCAGATCATTTTGACTCGAAAGCAAATAATTCATGTAGACCTAATTCTATCAGCACAATTGATGGGTTGATTAATTTTCTCACAATAATCTTCCCTTTGTCATTTAAAGCGTGGTAATAACATTGCATCAACAGTTGCAGCTTTAAATTAATCAGACCCTATAAGAGCTCAAATGATCACATTGCTGTTGTGTGTAGCGGTGGATGGAGCGCGATGCTAGTTTGTAAGGGAATAAATAACCCTTACAGCGACCCACAACTTAAAGTGGATAAAAGTACTCATATTTATTTAATTTGAGACCAAACATTTGCAAATCTTTAAACATTTATTTCCTTCACAATATCAGTGATTTGATCTACTAATAAAAAAAACAGATTACAAACTAGTGTAGTCCTGGATCATGTAAAATAAAATATCGCTATAATAAATAACGATAAATTGAAAGGGACAGTTTGAAACTATAGATGGGGTGATTTGAAACTGGTTCCGATATACTCCCAGGGCTATTCTGAACAGGGGGAAATCTAAAACTGAACACACCGAAATCTTCCTCGTGTTTTAAAATATACCCTCAGTTTGTTTTCATGCTTTGTAGCGCCGCGTTTGCTGTTCTGCGCCAGACTTTGACAGCAAATTCCATAAAAAAGTACTTCCACGTATTTCGTTACGCTGCGTCACGCCTTTTTGAGCTGAGTTAATCTGCTTCAAGCTAATTTACGTAGTCCCCTAGTGCTGGGCAGTGTCATTTTGTTGAATTTCTCTACAATATCGAGATGTTGGGATGCACCTTATCGTGATATACATCACTTTTTACGCTGACCCTGCGCTTCATCGCGGCGCGATTCTGCTTTTCCGTGCTGCGACGGTTTGCATCTCACCAGCTGCACTGCTGCGTCATTCTATAGTGAGCTGCGCCATTCTATAGTGAGCTGCATCATTTTGTAGTGAGCTGCGTCATTCTGTAGTGAGCTGCATCATTCTGTAGTGAGCTGCGCCATTCTATAGTGAGCTGCATCATTCTGTAGTGAGCTGCGGCATTCTGTAGTGAGCTGTGTCATTCTGTAGTGATCTGCGTCATTCTGTAGTGAACTGCGTCATTCTGTAGTGAGCTGCATCATTCTGTAGTGAGCTGCGTCATACTGTAGTGAGCTGTGTCATTCTGTAGTGAGCTGCGTCATTTTGTAGTGAGCTGCATCATTCTGTAGTGAGCTGCGCCATTCTATAGAGAGCTGTTATTCTGTGTCATTCTGTAGTGATATGTGTCATACTGTTGTGATGTTACGTTGGTAAGGTAACTATTAGTAGTATTTGGTATTTGTTTATTATATATGCTATTGATCTGTGTTACAATACTTCGTTCAGTGATAAGATATGCATATGGCACTGATTTTTGGTCGATAAAGGCTCAAATCGGTACGCGTCGCCAGATACAGGCCCAGCCGAAGGCGAGTGTCTGTATCGGTGACAAGTACCGATCTGAGCCTTTATCGACCAAAAAGCAGTGCCATATGCATTTTATCGTACGACCACCCACATGTTTAACTGATGATTAAAATATTTAAACTACAATGTCAGTATAACGTAAATAATTCGCAACCGGAGCACAAGTTTTGGTCGATACAGGAAGTTGTCAGCACAAGTCTCGTGGTCGATAACACCTGTGGGAGTACGATAATAACATCAATAATTAATGCAGACCCAACCCCGAAATTGGCTTATAAGCCTAGATCAGTTCAAATAGAGTAACGATATTTAACCAATATGCGCGATGTGAGATAGAAAGCTGTATAAAATAATAACATATTTCAAATTGTAATAACAGTGTAACAGTAAATCGTTATATTGTGGTCGTTAGTTATACAGTAATCCCACGATTTATCTAAAAAGTGAAGAAAATCTGTTGAATTTAATTGCATTATACACTGGAATTATCTATTTGTTTTCATCGGTTCGAAAAGTTCGTTTCTTTCAATGATGCTGGTGTACAATTTTAATCTCTCTTCGGCATATAAGAGACAAATACACAAAAAATGAACTTCATCTGCTACCAAAGATTTACCAAATTGACATAGCCCCTCCTCAATTGCAACTGCAACTATTATTCAGGCACATATGACAACGTGCTGCCCTGACTAAAATAAAACCACAGAAATTGCTATCAACTTCTGGGCCTAATTAAAATATAGCCTACTTTGATTTTTTACAACAAATGCTGAGACAAATATTTAGAAATGATGAGGTGTAAGGGTTTTGTGTTAATAATTAAATGTGGCAAACGTGGCGACAGTCTGTAATTAAAAATCTAGCTAATTATCCTCCGTGCGTGACATTGGTTATAGGTCAAGTAGGTATCGGTACAATAAGACGATCTAGTGTGCGCCTACTCATTCTTAAACAAACACGTAAACATGATATTCGCACATGAAATTTATCTGGTCTTAAATAACACATTAAATACGCGAAGTCAATGTGCTTTGATTAGTTGAAATATTAGACAAACAATAACAATGACCGACCTACTTATTTTTTTAATTATATTCTAAAAAAAGCGATTTCTAAATTTATTATTTTCTCATACGGATTTCGACATACTGCGATTAAAAACTATTTAAAGTAAGGAAGATTCAGGCAAATTTATTCCGGTTTTATTAAGTATTCTAAGTGGAAATAAACGAGATTTGTATTGATTCTTTTCCTAGTGACCTGGGGATGAAGTACTCCTATCATAACTAGATTGTTTACCGTCACGTTTTTGACTTTTAAGGCGGAAACCTTACATATACAATTTCAGTCGGGATAGTAATCTTAGAACGCCTGGTCAAGATGTCACACAGATACATATGGAGGAAAAAGCATGACCTGCCATGTTACACTCTTTAGCCCAACAAACACAAAACGCTGAGCCAACGTTGGTGTGGTGCTGGGCTAGCCGCGTAGACGGTGGGTCGGCATTGGTTTAATGTACTCTGTTTGCTGGGACGGAGTAACGCTAGGGTGCAGTACTGTATATCACCAGAAATACAGAATGTGTATTATGTATTTTTGATATCACCCACTTCGCGCAATACATTTCCATTTCTGACATCGTGGCTGGAGATAAGACAATAAACACTAATAATGTCTAATCATCCTGCTCTCCTCTCACCCACACGCGCTTATATATGATAATAAGAGCATTGTGACACACTCAGGATATCCTAATACCAACGCAAGAGCTCCACAGATGTTAGTCTCATTCATTCATTCATTTATTCATTCATTCATTTATTCATTCATTCATTCATTCATTTATTCATTCATTCATTAATTCATTCATTCATTCATTAATTTTTTCATTAATTGATTAAATCATTTATTCAATAATTCATTCATAAATCCATCCAACCGTCTATTCATTCATTCATTCATTCATTCATTCATTCATTCATTCATTCATTCATTCATTCGATAATTAAATGTAATCCAGGAGCTCTCTGCGTACATAAAATGTATGTCCTTGATTTGAGCTGGTCAAACGGATCCTGCAAACATAAAACTAGAAGAGTCTAGTTTTTTTGTAAAAAACAACTGAATATGTCTCCCCTTCACCAGCGTAACCATAAAGGTTGATAGCTATTAGATGTTGTGTCAATGGTTTTTGTAATTAATGATAATAAATAGCTCCTCTGGACAGTAGACAGGTGGAGACTATGTATTTTGATGTGGTGGAACAGTAAAAAAATCGTCATTAGGCTCAATCAGTTGGGCAACAGCTTTATTATCTTCACATCCTGTGATGTGCAAAACACAAATGTGGCCTGTCAACACTCCCAGCAAACACGAGACATTGACCCGATGCTGATCCAATTGTGGCCCACCGTCTGCAACGCTGGTCCAGCATGAAACCAGCACTGGTTCAACGCCTCGTGTTTGCTGGGCTGCGAGTCAGGCAGTGCAAGCCGACACTGACCCAATGTCTGGTAAATGTTGGTCTGACCTTGACAACAGGTGTGTTTGAGGCCTGTACGAAATGGAGGGGGTGCGAGCATCATGAATATTCATTGTGACGTCACCGGTTTACTGACTGTGGTATGGAGGTCACACTCAGGTCAGATTGTCTGGCCTGCAGGAGTTGGGCAGGGAAGAGGGGGGTTCTGAACGCATAGCACATATACGTGATATCAAGGGGTGATAGATGAAGATGGCATTTATGGGCCAACGTCACAGACGGCGGACCAACATTCAGCGTGACGCTGAACACGACACGGTAACCCAATACTAGGCTAATGTTGGCTCAGCATCGTAGACGGTGGGCCAACAATAGTCCGACATTAGGATGAGTGATATATTGTTCAGTTCATCACGTGTCAAGGTGTCCTAAATAAGTTCTCCTGTGATAAATTTTATAAATACCGATTTGATCAGCCAATGACAACCAATAAACTTCTGTAGCACCTATGTTCTCAGACCGAGCTCAGAGGCGTACAGATCGTTAGCATGATCATGTGTCATAATAGAGGGCAAAGAAGGTTCGGCAAGAGGGAGTCGGCCTACCGAGGAGCTAGGGTGGGAAAGCCAGAACATATAGGTAAGATTTAAGTAATTTCCGGTATGTTAAAATTGTGTGGGCATTACGTATGGGCACAGGCAGGGCGTTCCATAAGGCTGGGCCTGATATAGAGAAAGTTTTTCATCCACTGACCAGTCTTGTTTTTTATACGGGGAACAACAAATCTATTTGAATTTGTGGAACGTAGCTATTTGTAGCATTTCGGTGAGCAAGTAAGTTAGCCAGATATGCAGGTTGCTGTCTTTTAAGTTTCGGAATTATTGCAACTAGCACACTGTATCGTTTTTTAAATATATTTGTGATAAGTCATATGCTCATTGACACAGATACACAGATTCATGAAAGCTTCCGTAACTAATGATGGTTTGGCTGATAGTGTCCGGCTTTGCCACAATCCATATGCCACATCCCAAATTGACTATTGAGGTCGTTTTAGTGATATTTTGTAATATTTTATTATTGAAATAATGTACTTTATGTACTTGTTCTCTTCTTTTGGGAGCTGAATAAAGTAGTATTATTACTAATACGAGGGTTTAATACCATTATTATTCTCCCGTTCGCGGAAGGGCTGGGCCGTGGTCAGTGACCGGAGGTGTGCTGCCGAAGCCGTGCTTGTAAACAATGTCCGGCATTGGATCCCTTGTGGACGTCATCGGGGATCAGTTTCCAGAAATGTGTTTTGGTACAATCATGACAATAGAAACAGGATAATATGTCACACGTCTGCGTGGATCACGGACTCAACCTACAGCGATGACGTTATGGTGACCCAGTAAAATGTGGTATATACACGTAAATACACAGCTTGGTGGGTGATAAATAATTGTTTCCCAAATATGGGCCAGTTTTGGGCCAATTTTTCGTGTTTTCTGTAACCTATCAACTGAACATGTGTCAAACTGTAGACATGCAAGCATCACAACAGAAAACATGATACATTGTCTATGTGTTGTTTTAATATTGGTCAAGCGTCCAGGACGCTGGGCCAGCACCAGGCTGCTTTTCCTTTGACGCGATTAAATGACCGCGCGGCCGATCGCGCGCGATCGCCCGCGCTGTCATTTAATCGCGTCAATGGAAAGGCAGCCTATGGCCATTATAAAAGCATCGTCTGGTATTAGCTTTCGTGCCAGCCTGATAATTACACCACGTCATTATTATCAGTAAGTGCATCACTCTATATCTAACCATTTGATCCCAAACTGACATTCACCGTTTTTGAAGTGATCATTTTAAACTATTCGTATTCATAATTCGCGGCGTTTGTTATGCACTATAAGAACATTTTTCAAGGCAATATGCATGGACTCTCTGTCGTTCATGCTTCTTCAGGGACACAATTTGGGGATTTTTTTTGTAACAAACGACAAGGCCCTCATTTAAAAATCAACATCGATATAGGACCCCCCTCCAAGCTCTCCAATCTACACCAATCATATTATAATCCCAGATTGAATTTTCAGGTCATAATATGGAAAGTCGCGTAGCTGGACAACCACAAGGGAGGTAAATATCGGAACCTTGTGTGGCGACATCCCCAGTGAAGGAGTCTTTACCTGGTCATACTCATATAATACTATTCTAGTCTTAGTTGTTGAAAAATGTTTGGGAAATATTCCTAGTGCTTAAATAATATGACCGGTAATGATACGCCAAAAGTAATGGGATATAATTGGCGGACAGTTATAATTACCATATCAATTACGGCAGGGCTAAGTACATGACAATCTGATCTGTTGAGTAGTTGACATAACTTTAAATTGCTGGTGCCGTCATCCTCACTCTAATTGGGATTATCTCACAAGACGGATGTCAGGTGATGTGACACATGCAATTATGTATCTACTGATCTGGAAAGTGCATAGGTTTAGCCTTTAATTCAAGTGGATCTCTCCCGAGCCACGTAGCACAATTATTGGCGTATTCCATAAATCCATTAACCCATGCTGTAATAGACCAGAAGATGCGTAGGAAAATTATTCATATTTAAATATCAGCTGAAATGAGATTTATTATTACTTTCTATCATTTTATAAGAATATAGCCCGCTTGTAGAAAATGAAACAATGCTATCTGGCAATGTTGAATGTGGAACATATGCGTCGCTGTAGAAAATAACCTACTGATTGTTTATCCAAGATAAGACGGTACAACAAACAAAATGTATCAGATAGGCTATGGGATGCGATAATAACTGTATGCTAATACCTATTGACCTTAAAAATAATATGTGAATTTTGCTACTTTTTAAAACTTGACAATAGACAATGAAAATACGCATTTTTTTAAATATTATAATGAAATACGGTAGGCCACTTTCTAATTAGGACTGTTTTATAATCGTTTGTATAGTCGTTTGGTAATTGTTTTTATATCTCATGTACCTGTATTCAATTTTCCATATTGAGAGTAGCATAAGTTATCAGCGTTAGTATTACCGCAATTCAATCTTGATATACCTAATATCATAACTACTTTATACTTAAGATTATGAAATATGACTGCTTTATAATTTAGAAGCTATGGAAGTTGAAAAAAAAACATATTTTACACGAAATTATCTGGACCCACTCAACTCAAGTTTCATTTTTAGGATAATGATTTTGCGATCTAGTTCAGACAATCCTTTCATGAACAAAATTAATTAAGCCGAGATGACCCGACACGTCGTTGAGTGAATGGTTGTTGTGATTGTCGGGCACATTGAAAGGGACCAAAATACAGTAAGAGAATTAAATTTTGTTTTTCGATTATTTTGCTGAACCACCCACATATATTTTCATGTAATGAAATGAATCGGGCTTTAGGCCACCTTTGTGCACATATCGGCTAAACTGGGCCAGGAGAACCTCCTGAGGATGGTGAGATGATTGAGATGACACTGTCCTCCAGACAGAGGATCCGAAATTCGAGCCCTGGCGGTCTGAGGCCGAGCACGCTACCTCTCGGTCACGGAGGCTCCCCACAATATTGACTTTCACACATGGATGGGGAAGAAACATTTTTGTTTCTTTCAAACCGCCGTGACCGGGAACCGGACCCCGAACTCTGGCGTGAAAGGCAGCGGTGTTAACCACTACCCTAGGGCCCCCGCCCATATTTTCATGTAAAAACAATCTTTGACATCGATATTTTTAGGCCCATAACAGTAGCATGATCACATTGACTCATTGGCAATATTATGTGTGTCACGTTATCTCAATGTCCCATCTGGTCGTATCAGATACCTACAGCTATTAGAATGCTTGTGTATTGTACATGTATATGGCCACAGTCAGTTAGGCTAGGTGTCAGCTTCTCTGGACAGGGATCAGACACTAGTACACTAGACATTAATTAACCCTTTAAGCCCCCACGATGCATTAAAGCATCATTTTACATCCTTGAAAACAGACTACATTTTCTGACAACCGAGGGTCTTAGAACGACAATTTCCCTGAAACTGATTTACCAATACATGGTATTTTTTTTTAATTTTTAAACTAAATCAAATCTTCTTCATCCAGTACAAGTCGAGAATTGCGACAGCAATTCGCGGCTTGTAGTGGATGAAGATGACAATGGTAAATTTATGCTTAAAAGGGTTAAAAGGTGACATTAAACCATCAAAAGATCGACATCTCGTGTTGGCTGGGTGTGTTGGTTAAATATTGGTTTAACACGTTGACCATTGTGCAAATGATAATGAAAATACATCAATTTTATGTCAAAAATAACGTATAACATCGGTGATTGATCATTTGATCTTCCGTTTTTTAAGGAATAATCGAGATGGATATGCAGCTGGATCCTGCAAAATAGCAGAAAAACTAAATTGTTAACGTTGCATGTACTATCAATTATGTCGTATTGTTTCATTATATATTATATTATATATTATTTAAAAAACTTTAATATATATTGATACATATGAGATGTTTACAGGATGTATATACCTTATATTTTATAACGTTATTGAATAAAACAATACATAAAAAACAAGTTTAGGGCATTTGCATTTCTATGCGTTTTGAATATTGTAATTACACAATCTAGTATACATTGACATGGCATTGATGATATTAGCCTATATACTGGCTCAAAGTCTGAACAGTAATATCTGTATTCATTGGCCTGAACTCATTCGAGTGGTCTTAATCAGGCTCTAATATAGGAATATGTTTGCTTTAGAAGAAAAAAGTTGCATATGAGAAAGGAAGTCAGTAATTACATAAACATGTACGTTGGATAAACATGTGCACAGATGATATTTAGGTTGAGCGCAAATACAAAATCAATAATAAAGTCATAACTAATTTCAAAATCATATAATTTACATTGGTAAAATTAAATACAACCCAGCATCAGCGTCAGTCAATTGTCTTAAATTCAGATTAAAATGTTGGCCATGTTGGTCCAAGTCTAGTACTCTACCCCCGACCAATCGAGTGACTCAGCCTGTCACATGACAAAATTATCCAATCACCGCCGTCATTCAGTTGTTTAATTTAGGGGGTAGAATATCATACATGGGCCTTAACAACACACACAGCACAAGCATATCAAACATCTGGCAAATAAATTGAATAAATATTATGAAGTGTGTACATATATATTCGGAATCAGAAGCCAGATCAATTGCGGTTTGACATTTCTACCGAGAGAAGCCCACAGGCACTTCTTTGTGTGCTTTTTTATATGTTTCTGCAGAACCAGACTTTGTTGGACAACGCATGGATGAAATAATGTAGCATTATGGAATAAAAACATTATTATAATACAAGATTAATAAGAAAACGTAGTACCTCCATACTAGTCACCAGGGATAAATAAAAAACACTGAACATAATGGAACGCTCCCTGTTCCACTGCATTATCCTAGATTTGATAATATAATATAAATATACTACATATGACTAGATAATAATTTAAATAAATACATATTTTAAAAAAATATTGAATTCTGAGGTAAATATATACAAAGATTATCAGTTGACTAGAAAATATTTTCAATAAGTACAATTGTCATACATATTAGTTAGTTCTGCGATTTAATTTATTTTAATTATTAATTAGCTTATATTTCACAGTATATTATTAATACAATAAAAATTAGGTGCTTGGGGTGTGTGCCAAGCAAACCATTATACATCAGTTAAAAAGTGATATAACTTATTTTATCGTGAATAACAAAGTCACGTTTACATACATATCAATGCTATCAGAAATGCATAACCATTATGCATTTCTGATCCAGTAGCCAGTGGCGTTAGGGTGACAAGCACTGGTTGTGTGGTGAAAAACAAAGTTAAGTTTATATACATACCAATATCCAACAGCTGGTGACATTTCGGTGACAACTGGAAATTGGTTATTTTTGGTACTTTTCGTCAAATGGCGCCCAAATTGGAAAATAAGCTCATGCTGCACCAAGTAGCATGGTGTTCCAGTCTCACCCATAGGCATACATGTTGTATGTAATATATATATACCAATTTCTAAACAATACAGTGCATAATGTGTTGCATTCTGGCCAAATGACAGGCAATTCGTTGCACCAGGCCCACTTCATGAAGCAACAAATTAACACTAGGCCTACTATCAGAAATGGAGAAATATTATTTCACCCGAACACAAATTATAAGTGGATTAAGATGTAATCTTGCGGATAATTTTTTAAATCTTTTTCACTACATTTCTAGTCATCCTTGATGGTGAAAAACACAAATTCGAAATCTGCTATCAATTCATAAACATTCTGGGTAACGCTTATCAAAAAACATTGAAATCAATGTTATATCAATATAACGGCAATTAACGTCCGAATACTGACATCAATTTGACATACATATCAACCAGCATGGATTAAGATACAATTTTATTGAAGGTTTTATTATATTTTGAAATCCAATTATGAAATTGCAATACAACTAATAACTTTTTACAAAATAAAACAGTTGATGAAATCTTGACCAACAGTTCACGTCAAGTGGTCGTCAAGGTGCCCGCTGGGATATATATGATGTGGTGTTCTAACACCACCACTAACTTTACAAAGTCATGTTTGATGTACCCAATGTCTAGTACCACATAACTATTGCCAATGTTATACAATAAGTGTCTATGTTTCCAGCTCCGTCTTTTGGCATGGACGCACTCGAAGACGAGGGAATCAGGCAAAATGAACAGACAGGATTACAATCACACCAGCAAATGACAGTATCCAAGAGGCGGGTGGTGGATGAATGTTGTCGACAGTCATGCTCTTATCAACAACTTGAAAGTTACTGTGGTCCCAGACTGTCGGTAAGTGCATCACGCGTTCACTTTCTTCACCAAATTAATGAATACCGACGTGTTTGGTAACACATTGTCCAGTACCGGTTATCGTATGTATGTGTTGACAATATTAGGATTTAACCCTTTGACCGCCAAATTATTGAATTTGAATTTTCACCCACTTGAAGTTGTGTCTCGCTGACACGATCCACAACTTCGCGAGAGTGCAAATTATTCATATTTTACAAAATATAGGGTAATTATTTTCAAATATTGCTGATTGATGTCACATTTTAGCCCTAACATGTTTCAAAAGTGTTGCGTAAACTAGTAATAAAAAAACTAATATATTCCAGACCGTCAGTTAAAGGGTAAAAAAAACAGTTATTCTCAGGTTACGCTTCGCTAAACACACGTTATATGCCCTACCGTATGCGCAACATCGTTTATTAAAGTTCTCACTGGTGTAGAAGTAAATATGTTTTCAATTAGAAAACAAAATTAACTAAGGATAATTTTTTTTCCTTTAAATATAACAAGTAAAACTATTTAGAAAAAGTTCATTTAAATAAAACATAATTTACTAGACGGGTGTCGTAACATAACAGAAATACTTTCTTTGAACAAAAACAAGTGCATAATATCGGCCTCACAACAAGACGTTAATAGTCAGTCTTGTCTCGGTTATCTTAGTTGGACAAATGATCTGATGACATGTTATGTATATTTCCTTGGTATGTTCCCATTAACACCACACTGGAGCAAGCCAACGCACTACATGGCTTTTAAAAAACACATATTTAAATTAATTCACTATAACAACCAAATAATTTAAATCTTAGAATCTTTAACATGATTTTATAGGCAGGAAATCAGTACTCCGACCCACTCCTTCAGTCGTCGGTAATTCCTGTAAATCAACACAGCTCGATGATTGTTTGAATTTGCAAGCGAGAATGATACATGAACGCGCGCCTGACCTTTTTTCGTATTTCCGTTTCTTTGTGCATGTTGTAAAAAGTAGGACTAAAATCGTTATCCTCCCATGGGAGAGCAGCTTCTAATCTGTGATCAAGCGAGGCTGGCCAATCACAACATCCCAAAGAGAGACCAGTTTATCAGGTTACCCTGTCACGCGATCTTGTAAAACAAATAGGAAAATCACGTGGTGTTCACAGAAATGTTCTAAGATAAGTCTTTTTTTCGTTCTAGATTTAGTCTCAGACGTGGGCGTGACCTTGCTCTAAAACACAATCTCATCTCCCCATTCTCGTATTCTGGGAGAAGTGAGAGATAAGCATGTAGGAGCATTATATACATCATAATTATGTCACTCTGACAAAGTGAGAGATGAAGCATCAATCCTTTTCCTGTTAGTGAACCATATTGGAGCACAGCCCGTTAATAAATAGTTCTAACATAACACTAGATTCGATCATTCCTGAATATTTCGAATCCACTATAGGCATACACAGCGGTACCTGTACCATGAATTGTTGTTTTGATATTTGCTCAACATATCAATGGCTTCCCTGTAGCCAGTGATGATCTAATCTCATACTTAACCCTTTAAACCCCCATGATGCATAAAAGCATCATTTTGAATCCCTGAAAACAGGCTTAAATTTCCTACAAACTAAGAGTTTTAGAACAAAAAATTTGATGGAACTACTTTAATAATAACTATATCTTTTAAAAATTTGCCATCCACTTCAAGTCATCTTCATCCACTACAAGTCGAGAATTGCGGCAGCAATTCGCGGCCTGTAGTGGATGAAGATGACAATGGTAAAGTTAGGCTAAAAAGGGTTAAAGTAATAGTATGCAATACTGATCATAAATTAGAGCGACTATTATGCATAGTGAAGAATTAATGTGTATGATTGTGTGTGTGTTACAGCAGTCAGATATCAGTGAGGAGCTCCTAAGACTCCGAACACCAGGCGTGGTAACTCCAAGTCCATATGCTCCAAGAAGACCAGTTATAGAAACTGATGCCAGAATGGGATTAGGCCTGGGTCGTCCACGGTTTATGCAAGCATTTGACCAGGATAGAGCTTTCTTCTTTGTCACCCCATCACGACGACAGGACACACGCTGATGGACATAACACACGATACCCTTCACCAATCACTTGATATTGAATTATATAATATGCTTATAATATACTTAAAAACAAGGCTCTACATGTAAGGTAGTGCTCTATATCTGTGTATACAACAGTGTTGTTTCTGATACATACACTGCATAGTTTATTAGCTTTAGTTCTGTTTCATAACTACTAGTCTATCACGTTTCTTCTTTACATCAGCTGATAATTAAGCCTTTATGTTAACTGTTGATATATGCCTTATAATAAGTGATAATGATGATAACAAAGGACGATCATGATGATGACGAATACACAGTCCGTCTAATTAATTGTTAAACGGTCAAATAAACGGCCAAGCTATATATTTTTCTTATTATATATTTAACATGTTTAACGGTCTTCTTTTAGACCTGACATTGATAGATATCGAAGAAGATGATAATCATGGTAGATTTTGCACCATGGATGTATACATCTATTAAATTAATGCTTATACTATATGTCCGTCATTTTTGCTCACTATCGCAGAATGCTTGTGTGATATTGTTAAAGTTTTACTAAAAAATCATGCGCAATAAACATTACAACGTATTAAAATGCACTTATGATTTGTGCCTCTTCAGAAGAATAGGACAATCAATTAAGCGGGTATCATTTCATCTTGCAAATACCATTTCCCATGTATGTACTGTTGGCAAGTAGATACCCGCAAACAAAATACATTGATTCAATGTTGATTTAATGCTGGTACAACCTATGCGACGCTGGTCCATAATTCAACAAGCTAAAATGTCGTGTTTGCTTCGATGGTATTTGCCTTTATTACTATATTTCATCATGGGTATCACTGCCATGCGTGGGCATATTATTGTAACGATATGTCATAACTGACTCTGACGCCCCGATCACGCGGTGACCTGGGTCGCCCCGTGATTGTCAGCCATTTTTCCTAATTATTTAATTTATTTTTTGAGGTCCTGTGACCTGGGTTCCGTTCGCGTGGTAGAAAAACGTTTTAAACTCCAAGAATCGTGCATCAAAATAGTAAATTTCATATACTATCCTGAAATTTAAGTTACTGCTTCTAAGATTGTCAATAATACATCTTTCCTGCATGTAAACCATGACAAATTGTCATTTAAAGCTGTGGTGTTACCCTACAACCGGGTTATAGATTAACCCAGGTAAATAAATATGGCATGGTCTCGACGTAACCCGGGTAACCACGCTAACCCGGGTCAGCGCGTTGTGGATTTATTATTGTATAGTACCCTTTAACCGCTACGTTATCTTCTTTATATTTTCACTCACATGAAGTCGTGTCTCGCTCCTGTGACCCACAACTTCAAGTGGATAAAAAATTACTCATATCTCATTAATTTGAAAGCAAACACTTGCAAATCATGGAAATCATTTCACTACATTTTGAAGTCCACAGATCAACCTAATTTGAATAAATTGACATACATCAACATAATTAAAGCCACAGAACTATAAAATGCTTCAACTTCTCAACCAAATCACCAACAGAGGTGATTTCGGTGACAATATCCAGGGTTCTCTCCCCAAGGAAGTCATTTCACTACATATTGAAGACCTCGGATCAACCTCATTTGCATAAATTACCATAAATTAAAGTCAAAACCTATTAAATGTTCTAACTTTTCAACCAAATCACCAGCAGAAGCGTTTTTGGTGGCTATACCCAGGTTTTTTACCTAAAAAAGTCGTTCCACTGCATTTGGAGAAAAATACCTGCTTAATTTACATACATTAACATAAAATAACATAATTTAACAGAAAAACTATAATATGCTCTAGCTTTTCAACCAAGTCACCCACAGATGTGTTTTGGTGACAATACCCAGGCTTCCACCTCATGGAAAAAAATTAATTAACATATTTAAGCCAAAAAGCTCAAAAACACTCTAACTTTTCAACTAAATCACCCACAGAGGTGTTGCTGGTGGATATACATAGGGTTTTTACCACATGGATGTCGTTTCACCACATTTTTGAAGTCCACAGATCAACCTCGTTTACATAAGTCAACGTATTTGAAGCCAGATAAACTATAAAACTTTTCAACCAAATCACCGACATTTATAAAATAATTAAAATCAACAACAAAACAAACGATTCAACATGGTGAAAGGAAACGACCTAATAAAATGTGATTACTGGACATATCCATATCTTGCCTATATTTTCTGAGCCCAGATGTGTGTATGCTTAAAAATGAGTGGCAATTATATTTATATTTATAATAATTTTTTACCCACTTGTTTTTACATAATTTGTGTGTGCTGAATTCGAATCTGTCGGATAATTTATCAATCAATCAAACAAGCAATCAATCAATCAATAAAACTTCTATAGCGCCTATAACCTCAGCGGACCGAGCTCAGAGGCGCACAAATCCTTAGCGTGATCATGTGTCATAATCGAGGCCAAAGCAATTTCGTCAACAGGGAACCGGGCTGCTGAGGGTCTAGGGTGGAAAAGCCAGGTCAAATAGGTGAGATTTAAGTAATTTCCGGAATGTTATGATTGTTTTGGCATTACGTATTGGCACAGGCAGGGCGTTCCATAAGGCTGGACCAAATATAGAGAAAGCTCTTGACCCAGTCTTAGTCTTTATACGAGGAACAACAAATCTATGTGAATTTGTGGAGCGTAGATATTTTGAGCATTTCGGCCGAACAAGTAAGTCATCCAGATATGCAGGTTGGTTGTCTTTTAGGGTTCGAAAAGTTGAGCGCGTTGTAATCTAGCGATATATCCTTTTCTGACATATTGTGAAAAAGGTTGTGAAACTTACTACTGACGAGTACCACTGCAATTTGCTTGGCAAGATCTAAGGACAGACTTTTTCGAATTCGACGCAGGTCACGGATATGATAGAAGCATGCCCTACATGTTTGGGATATGTGTTTTCGAAAATTGAGGTTACTGTCGAATAGTAGTACACCAAGATATTTAGCTGATGTAGACGGATTTATGTCTTGACCTAGAAATAAGCATGGGAAATTATTCAAGAATTTTTCTCGTTGAAGTTTGGTCCCAATAAGAAGAAATTCTGTTTTGCTAGGATAAAGCTTCAGCTTAGATCCTGCTATCCAAGCCGACACACCCATTAAACACTGTTGCAACTTCTCAAGAGATTCCTTAGCGTTTGAAACTGATAGAGACATGTAAATCTGAGTATTATCGGCATAAAGCTGGTGGTTTATGTCAAAACTAGAGATAATAGCGCTGAGTGGTGTAGTGTACAAAGTAAAAAGTACTGGCCCTAGCACAGAGCACTGTGGAACTCCATATGAGAGTGTGACTTTATCTGACAGAGTGTCTTTTATTTTTACGGATTGGTGCTTATTTTGCAAATAAGAAGAAAACCAAATTTACGCCTGGCCAGATATCCCTTATCAATCAGAAAGTCTATCTGTTAATGTAGCATGATCAATGGTGTCGAAAGCGGCCGACAAGTCAAGCAAAGTCAGAGCCGTAACTCCACCATACTAATAACGATATCGGTATATACTTTCAGTAGAGCCGATTCTGTAGAATGAGGCCGATTGTAATGGATTAGATAGATGGTGATTTTTTATATGAGCTTGCAACCTATTGGCTACTATCTTTTTCTAAGATTTCGGAAATGAAACTTAAGTTTTTAGAAAGCGATGTTTTTTTCAGTAGTGGTCTTACATGAGCTTCTTTGAAATTTTTAGGAAATGTATCAGTTTCCTTTGAAAGGTAATTATGTCAGTGATGGGAGTGATAATATGTCAAGACAATTTTTCAACACGCTTGTAGGAATGGGGTCCAGATCACATGATTTTTACGATGAGCTCAAAATAAGCTTTTTAATTTCATCTTCTGACGCGCGTTCAAAAACGTTCTTTTTGGATCTAATTTCTCGTGTTTGCACTAAGTCTTGTGGAATATTCTGTACTTTATCTAGAAATTTGAAACGGATAGATTCAATTTTATCCACAAAATACCTAGAGAAATGATCACAAAGTGATTTTACTGATGTGAATTCTGGCAGAGCAGGAGGTTGAATTCTATGCAGAATGTTATTTATTAAATTCCATAAGCGACGGGGTTGTCCGAATTTTCTGAAATAACATTAGCTAAATATTTCGATTTAGCTTTTGTCATCATTCTATTACACAGGTGGCCTTGATGTTTGTAACGAGAACGATCTAGGTGTGTGCGAGATCTGCGTACATCTGCGAGATGTTCGTTCGAGATTGTGGCGAAGGGTTTTAGCCTTCATTATTTCCGGAGTCATCCATGGAGCTGGTGGTTTTCTGAGTCTTTGTACTTACAGGAGCGTGTTTGTCTAAAATGGAGCTAAGAACAGAATCATACTGTTGACATAGTGCCGGGAGATATTTCTCTAGCTTCTATATCAGATCCGAATTGAGAATATCTGAATGAAACGATTAATAATCAAATTGTCTATTTTTCGAAACGATGTTTTTTCCTTGTTCCATTTCGTCTTACTACAGTCAATTTCTGATATGACCGCAAGATGATCCGAGATAACTGCTGCCGAAAAAACTGACTTTATAGAAGTAGAAATGCGTTTGGTAATTAGCTGATCTAGCCAATGACCATGCACATGAGTTGGAAAATTAACATGTTGCTTGAGATCGAAACATGTGAGTATTTCATTGGATTTGTTGGTGTTTCCATTTGAGTTATCTAGATGTAAGTTGACATCTCCCACATATATACAAATTGTCATGCAGAGAAATTGTGTTCTCTAGTAGATCGTGAAATTCATCAAACAATTGACATGTACCGTTTTGAAGCCTATACAGGCAGACAACGAAACCACTGAACGAATTGTTTCCGATACGTGCAGAGATCACTTCGAACGTGATCTGCGCGAGGTTCGGGAAAAAACGAATAGCCGGGAGGTGAGATATCAGCTATCGCTGATTTCGTTTCATCATGTTTTAACCATGTTTCTATCACTGCAACAATGTCCAGATTTTTAGATGTTACATATTCAAAGAAGGGAACAGTTTTAGGTTTGACAGATCGAACATTCATTGTTGCAATTTTGGTTCTTTCATTTGAGCCGGAGGGACCCGGATTTAAACTGACTGTTCCTGCCAGTAGAAGTAAGAAGTTGGTAGTGGAAATAATTTCCCGTTGGAACATACATTTAAAGGCGGTAATTTTTCTTGAACATTCTATAATTTGGTGACCTTCACCTACAAATTAGCAAAGCACAACATTGTAGCAAAAAATGTAAAGAAACCCCCGTATTTCTATGTTTTTTTAACATGAAAGCGCAATTGACGGTTTCAGCGAAATTTGTATTATATATATATTTTTTTTTTCTATTGTCATTGGAAAGAAATAACTTTACTTGACCTTTAAATACAAGATGTCCGTCGTTTTTTTCATATATTTACTGTTACTATAAGTATACCGCTGAAAATGTTGACGATAATATTATTTACCTGATTTACAACATGTCAATTGAGTTTAGTGGTATTGAGCCCTCCCGTTCGAACTGTGTGGCCCGATAAGAAAACGGTCATTTCCCGATGACGTTGTAATTACACTTGAAAAGTGTTTGAGGATGTATCTGAGACCTTACATACCTCTGCTAATACGAGTTCAAAATTTCATAGATTACGGCTATAAAGTTATAAAAAAACTATGTAGCTGAAATCTTACATGCCTCTGCTAATACGAGTTAAAAAAACTCATAATAATAAAATTGGTCTCACTTCTTTTTCTAGTCCATTGGACAAAGGGTCGATCGAAATGACAAAAATTTAATGACGGACATTTGTCATATTGCTGAACCTAATTACGTTGTCACCGGATGTTTTGTATCGGAATATTGCGGCTCGCACATTAAAACACTCGAAAACATATAACAGAGCTAAAATAAAAATATGATATTTGCCTGAATATGTCCCTTTAGCAAATATCACAAAACATCACGGTTTTTGTAAAACATTATGCAGTTCATACAATCCTCAATGTATGTCACATTTATTCTCACAATATCTCGAAACACATTTGTTGTAGATCACGTCAGCAACATCACAATATTAATAGTCTTTGTTTAACATTTAACGAAAAACGACACCATACAAGTTATATATATATATATATATATATATATATATGTCTTGTTTGTAAAATATAACATATTATATGAAATTATATGAAATCATCGCACTCATCTGATTGTTGTGCACATATTAACCCTTGCACCGCCGGTGCCGTTTATATTCGTTTTTTACATTTTTTATAAGCGCATTACATATCAGCTTTTAAACATATTAAAGATAAAAAGTGACAATAATCAGCCCAAATTAAAATCTGTTGACCTTCATTTTGTCAAATCTGAATAATTTTCACTCTCTTGAAGTTGTGT
>OZ024907.1:27325215-27400004 GCA_964017125.1 Flabesymbios commensalis | reverse complement strand
ATATATATATATATATATATATAGTGACAAAAAGTGACAATAATCAGCACAATTTAAAATTTGTTGACCTTCATTTTGTCAAATCTGAATAATTTTCACTCACTTGAAGTTGTGTGTCGCGTCAGCGAGACACAACTTCAAGTGGGTGAAAATTATAATTGAATAATTTGGCGGCTAAAGGGTTAATACATATTTACTACATTCCCCACAGCGTGCTTATGTATACGTGTATAAACAAGATTTACTTTTGCCCTACTTTCGTCATGACTTTCCCTAAATAGTTGATAATATTTAGGCCTATTATATCCAGATGAAAAATGGATACAGCTGGAAAGCGAAAATCTTCATTATGACAAGGATGATATTATCATAAATATACACATAAACACAAAAATACACCAATTATACACAGTATTATACAATGTTTCACTTCCATAGCGCAAGAAAAAATAAAAATGAACTTCACATAAACTTCACATAAACACTAACTATGTATAAACTAAAACTAAGTTTAAACACCATATAAAATGCACCAATAGAAAAAACTGATTAGATTGCAATGTATTTGAAAAACGTTGGCATTATTCGACAACTATGAATTTTTTACACTGTCTATGTAGACATTTATTATACTAATCACAACAACAGATTATTTACTGACAAAGTATGACAAAGAGCTAGTACGCTACCATGCGACCAAACGATCGTAAACGCTACATTGCCAGTTTCACTTTTGATCTTGTGAGTCAAAATCGGCATGGTTAATAATATATTTTACTCATTAGTTGCATATTACTCTGCAATCAGTAATTTCGAGTGATAAATTAGCAGGTTTAAGTGACTTGTGATACACTTGTCACCATGCCAGACGTGGATGCATTGGGCATTTTACCATTAGTTTTGGTGCTGTGGCGACAAAAGCACTTATTGACCAGGGCCAATGCATCCTGTCGAAAACGGCGACCGCTGAAGAAGTAAAGGAACGGGTTGACTATATGATTAATGTCGTTCATCAGATGAACAACAGTGAGGGTTTCTATGTATGTGAGGAATTTTTCGTTTGTAGCGATGTATTTCCAGAATATCAAGATGACGTTGAAGACGCATTGTGGAACAAAGAGAATAACAAAGGTAACGGAAACCAGCAGCGCCATACGTGTCACGTGGGCCTCTATATTTACTCCTTTTTTGCCACCAGCTTGTTTGGCGCCACCTAGAAGAGCCGCCTGGCGGCGTACTTTAAAAGCTAGCAGAAAATTGAGAAGGACCATAAGTACTGTTGGTGTGTAGCTGTACCAGGCGACATAAGCCCATTTGAACCGAGTAACTATGTACATATAGTCAAAGTCAAAAACGCACTGGTAGCCTGTCGGTCCAGCCTCGCCGTGCAGAAGCCAAAGATGGTCGCAGACAGTTATCATGGAGATGACGACGACTGCAGCATACACGATCATGACACGTTTCAGACTACACAGTTCTCTGTGACGCAAGGGGAACCATACAGCAATACATCTGTCAGCAGTGAGCACTACCACCAACCACACTGCAACTTCAGGAGTGAGGTCCATCAAGAATGAATAGATACGGCATCCATTATCACCTAACACCCAGTTATATTTGGTAATCATAGAATTGAATCCTCTGAAGAGAATTGTAAGCATATCCCATATAGCTATACTGCCCATCAACATGTATGCAGGGTTTTGACGGAGGCGTGTAGAAAGTACTGCAAAACAGAACATGTTGAAGACAACTGCCATCGGAATTATATAGTAATATTTTTTCTCTATAATTTGGATGCATACACGAAAAGTGTCTGTTTGCATGATGTACCCAGGGTCAAATAATGGCAGAGCGGCCGTCGTACCTGCGACTGTCTCGTTGATGGAATCAGTTTCAGTCATAGCTGATGTGTTCGGCGAGTTATTCATTGTTATTACCTGTGAACGGTGCTGTCCTGCCTGCAATGACGATCACGTATGGGTAATTATCTGGAGAAATCATGGAGGCATCTTTATATAATTAACGATAACGATCAATCCATCAAAACATCGCCATGCCTAATGGACCATTAAGAATAACAGCACAGACCATCTTTTCCATTAGGTAAGGCTACACAGTGATCTCTCATCTTGAATGATATCCATTAGACGCTTCAACTGTGATGGATAAAATGGATTTCACACACAAAAGTCCGATGAATGTCGTCAAGGTCAATCTAATAGTCTTTATTTTTCAAGTCCTACAGTACTCAATAGCATTTTAAATTAATTTGTAGCTGATTCAATTGCCTGATTAAAAAAATTAATTAATTTGTAGCTGACTCAATTGCTAGATGAAAACAAATTCTACATAGAGGCCTGCCTACGTTTTAAATGTAGACCACTAATGAGCATAATATTTCAGTGCGCATGGGCAGATATCACAGACGGTATACAAACTCAAAACATAGAAAATCAGTGTCTATTCGAATGATTTCCACCGGTTAGAAACTATTTGAAGAGTAATATTACTTCCTCCACATGGATCAATAATGGTGTGGCAAGGTGTGACAAAGATTTCGTATTGAACGACTCAGCGATATCTAAATGAACCTACAATTAGAAAACGATCGCACCAAATGCTAAAACTAACACAGAAATCGGAGCTATGTCAATCTTATGCGCACTAAATGGGATCCAAATAGGTTTTTATCCTCCTGAGGAGTTTTAAATATAAGTTCAAATATACAACAATAACGTGGGATAAATTACACCTAGAAATACGATTTGCATATCAAATTATCTTTATTACCAATTCTCATTATAATATTATCACACTATTTATACCCACGCCTTCATATCTTCTTCGTGAAAAAAATATTTTAAAAACGATTCGCTTCATTTGAAATAACATGAAAAATGCCATGGTGCATTTCATAATCTTAGTATTACATAGAAAAAATAAATTTTAATAACAACAATTCGCTAAGTCAATAGACCGAAGCAATAATTAAATCTGAATATACTTAGGGTTAGGGGCCACAATTCAATTACTAGTGGGGAGGGGGCTACAGGTTTTTAGTTGGACAAATTATTTATTTCACTTCCTGCACTATATTTATTTCACTTTCTCAGATTTGTTTCTGTCTACAAAGTTTGATCCTAAACTATGGCATAAGTAATGATCTGGGGTTTATATTAAAGAGCCGAGTGGAGTTTAAGGGTAATTTAATGGTGCCGAGCGCAGCTAGGCGTAATTTTTTAAGGGCAATTTTTTACAACATGTCTTTCAGAAAATTATTTACCAGTGTGAATTATGAACCATTTACAAAAGCTGCAAAAACGAGATGCCCGCATTGTAACCCAAAACTGGGAAGTATCGAGAATACACATTATCAGGAACTTGGGATAGCAAACAATTACAGAACAATATGAGTTCTTAATTTGTTTTATCACATATAAAGCAAGGAACCAAATTATGTTCTGATATTTTCCCTTCTTATGGCGAACCGTTCGCTTTTTCATTTTATTATGTTAATCTACGTTGAATATATATATATATGTTGTATAAATAATCATGACAATCTTAACATATACTTTTGTATATCAATTTCATCTGACTGTCATTTTTTTCATATGACGTATATATTCACTACTGGGCACTTGTGTAAAATATGCTGATTGCTAATAATGTTAATAATGTCCACCCTGTATAGATTTGCTTAAATAAATTAATAAATACATTATTTCATGAAAATTTAGTTTGAAAATATTAAATTCAAAAATACTGCAGCCCCTGCCCCAGGAAATTAAATGGTGCCCCTCCCCCTAATTCCTATGTATATTAGTTTATAAGCCTCCACTTAGTATTGAGTTTGTGTCATCAATTATATATATTATAGTACTGATAGTACCTATAGACCAACCACTTTGCAGATCGCCACGAATAAAACGAAAAAAAATCTAATCTTGATTGATGGCCATTCTTTCGATGCCAAGTCAGGTAAAAAAATCTGATTTAAAAGCATATCTGGATTGAAAAACCGTGTCCTAAATGTGGATACATACAAAACACGCATTCCTATATTTTCAATGGTAACATTCGGTTTCGTGCTCAGTATATCCCAGGGCTCCAAAAAACTTAGTTTTATTGAGATGTGGGGGGGGGGGATGCATGGTAGCCATATGTAGCCCATCGCCTATAAGAGATGCTTAGCTCAGCCAGCATATTTATCAATGACTCTTTTTTGTCTGTTCTCATATGAGCCTTCATGGACAATTCTAGTGACAACGGAGTTTATCTCTCTTGTGTGTGTCTGGCCACACCATCTTCTTTGTTGGACCTCTTTCCACCAGAATTATGCAGGATAATCTGAGCAATACATTTCACGACGACTTTTCAGGAGGAGAGAGTTTGTCAATACCTGGGCCATCTAACAGCATGTGAAGGTAGGACTTCAGGGTTGTGCCTACTGAATCTGCTTCTGAATCACTGCTAAATGAGCCTGAAAACACTTGTCTCTATTCAATAGTTTCATTGGCAGTATCTTAATTAGCACTTTGTGCTAAGATCTCCACATCTGCGTTTGTGTTGTTTGACTTCTCAAGGTCTTCAACTGGCTTTCTCAGCTCTTCCTGAAACACCAGCTGCCAACGTCGTGTTGAAATCTGCAGCTGGACATATGTGATATCAGGGATTCTGCAGATAATGTCATGTTTTAGTCGTGTGGTGTGACCAAAGGTGTCGTTTAGGCCAAAATATTCCAGTCGTTTATTGTACACCAGTGTCAGATCAACCATGCTCAGAACAGCACCTGAGATCCCCTATCTACTCATTGAAGGCATGTTCTTTGATCCCTCAGAGAAATCACAGTGAGCTGCATCATCCTTCCTGTAGTAGTCATTTAGGCACGATCTGTGATATTCAGTATTATTTGCCATTATATCCTCTTTGGACAAGACAATCTTCATGTCTGAAGAACCAATTTTGTCTGCAGCATCTGTCACGTTATCTTCTAACTGGCAAAGCATTCAGGAGTTCAGACTAGTGAGTGCTCGCAAGAAAAATAGGACGCCATCTTGAAAAATGGTCGCCGAGTTGGCAGAGTGCAAACATAACAGCCA
This sequence comes from Flabesymbios commensalis, assembly GCA_964017125.1. Classification (NCBI taxonomy): domain Eukaryota; kingdom Metazoa; phylum Annelida; class Polychaeta; order Terebellida; family Flabelligeridae; genus Flabesymbios; species Flabesymbios commensalis. The sequence goes on along the minus strand of OZ024907.1, from coordinate 27,394,899 downwards.
CAATAAAAGCAATAATTCTGGTTGAGAAATATCAATTTGGGTCAAAAAATTTTGTCCCCCCAACCAATTTGTATTGGCTATTTAATTTTAAATTAAAATTGGTGACGCGCCACCGTCCTCCTTCAGGATTCAAAGGGTCAAACATTCTACACAACCACAAGAGGATACAACCAGACCTTTGCACTAAAGTGAAAATATACATGTCTACACTTTTGACCCTGACCGCTACCAACAACCCCCTCCCCTCAATTAAAAAAATGGCCGCCGAGTTGGCAGAGTGCAAAAATATCTGAGGCGGCGCACGACCACAATAAAAACAATATTGCCGTTGGAGAAATAATCAATTTGGGTCAAACAATTTAATCCCTCCAATTTGTATTAGGCTAATCTGAAAATCGGACCTTTTTTCGTGTACGGATTTGCTTCAAAATCTAGTCAGATCTCGGGTATAGTACAATTTCACAGGAATACTTCATAAATGAATATAATTTATCAAATGGATTAAAATGGCGTGCATACATACATACATACATACATACATACATACATACATACATACATACATACATACATACATACATACATACATACATACATACATACATACATACATACATACATACATACATACATACATACATACATACATACATACATACATACATACATACATACATACATACATACATACATACATACATACATACATACATACATACATACATACATACATACATACATACATACATACATACATACATACATACATACATACATACATACATACATACATACAAACATACATACATACATACATACATACATACATACATACATACATACATACATACATACATACTTGCAACAATGATATGATATATCTTCCCATTTACAGATTAAGGTGATTCAATTGGCCTCCCAAGAAGTGAATCAGCCTGGGTACTTGGTAGATGTAGTTTAACATAATGTGAGAATGATGGAGGGGATGACGACATTTCAAGCGAAACAAATATGCATCTATAATCTGCATGGCAACATACAGTTCACCAAAAAGCTCGACATTTATCTGAATGACTTTCATATAATCTAAGTTAAGTATCTGCACATTTACAATTGTCGAGGGTTAGAAATTCTTGATAACACTACCAACAAAAATTCAATTACGTTGATGGATTTGTACGATTAGGGACCTGTTTTTGAAAAATATTTTGTGCTGTTTGGCCTTGTTCCTAGTGATGGAAGTTGAGTTAAACACAATTGATGATATTCTGACGGCACCACAGCAAAACACGCTGATTACTAGGCTATATCACGAGACGAATACGCCAACTGAATAAACCTTGCAGCAAGTCGTTTGTTTTTCGGAACGGTTGGAAATGATAGCTCCCCCAGACCTTTTCGTAATATTCTGTTCGCGGGTTTTATTATGCTGTACCTGAGACACAGGAAAAGTTGACAATATATAGGTATCTCCTCGTGAAAAACTGACTTTGTGCAACAAGAGCGGAAGGGCATGTTTACTTAAAGTCTATTCCTGGTGCGTCCACCAGTCTTGTTAACAGCCTAAACAAGATATGATATAAGATATGAACATAGTCCATGAGCCAGAATTGGTCACCGTGCACCCCCCCCCCCACTACTTACATGAAAAGAGATACTACAAGTAAAAAATAAGGGACGAACTATATTATTTTTACTATATGAGGGGGGGGGACCCCAAAACCTGTCTAATATTAGGGGTGGGGTTACGCGAACGTCTGTCTTTGCGGTTCTAGTTTACCAATCTACACATGCAATATACCATATAAGCGATAACTAAATTTCCGTTCAACTGATGTATTGCATAGTGCTGTGGATTAAACAGTTATCTCTACACATGTATACGGTTTTTTTATTACAAATAATCAGAATCGACAACAAAACAAACTAGTCAACATGGTCAATGGAAATGACTTAATAAAACATTATTGGCCATATATGTGACCTATGTTTTCTAAACCCAGATGTGTACATGCTTAAAACTGAGTGGTATTTTGATATGTACATGGCATATTTATTTTAAGTGAAAGCTTACTGTAAAAATGTGAGCTGTGCTCGGCATTTAAAGCTGCCCCTTGGGATGAGAATTTTCAATTTCTATTAATTTTGAAAGTTTAATTTATATGAAGCTATATAACCTACTGATCTTAAATAAAATACAAAAATGTAAAAAAAAACAATGTCAAGGCACTGAAAAAGACGAAACAAGCTCTATTTCCAAGACGTATACTGACATAGTTTACAGCATACCACAATTGTATTGTATTGTATATTTTTATTATAGTGACATGTACAAACAGATCCAATGACAATATAAATATGTTTACAATATAGTACCCAGCCCATTTGGGCTTATAAGTCACTCCAAAATGTATGTAGTAAAAAAAAACATATACGCTGAACGAAACAGCCAAAAATCAACATTATTACACAATATTGTAAATCCCAGCAGACACCAGGATCGACCCAATGTTGGGGCAGTGCCGGGACAGCACCGAAGACATAGATCAAATCTGAACCAACACAGAGTGGATACCCTCCCAGCAAACACGGGACACCAGCCCAACACCGGACCAATGCCGGCCCACCGTCCACTACGCTGGCCCAACATCGGCCCAAACACCGGGCGGACGTCCAGCGCCCGCTGGACTGTGTTCGCTTGAACCAAATATATCAGTAACGTTTAGTACAAAAGAGTCATATCTGTCAATATACATAGTGACAAATATGACCCCAATACCACAAATAAAAATAATATAATACAAAACTACGTTATACATAAGTTGTTGTTATTACATGCCACATATCACCTGTTATACATATTATCAGTACGCCTATCCCATGCCTGACAAATATAAGTACCTAGAAATCTGCAATTACTTGACATTATCAGCTCAAATTTATCAGACATTGTGGCATTTAGGGGAAAAATATATTTATTATTCATAACGTGTCTCAAATCATTATATAAAGGGCATTCACATATAAAGTGAACCTCACTTTCTACCACACCCAAATTGCAATTTTGACATAGTCTGTTTCGGGGCTAACCCCTCTGAAACGTCCTACTTCCTATTTCTAATGGTAAAATTCCCAGTCGTATTTGTGAAATTAGTGAACGTGCTTTCCTCGACATGATTTTAGATAAATATTCTTCTTCTTTAAACAAGTTTTTGAAAGTAATATATGTTCTCAGTTTTGGTTTAACTAATATTTCGCGTTGCCATTCGCGCTCCATAACACCATACAACAATATTGAAAAATATTTCAAATCAACTCTAAATAAATTATTAAAATCATCTTCTTTATCAACCAACTGGAAAATTTGTTTAATTTCATCAATCCAACTGTTTCCATTACCAAAATTATTTGCATATTCCCATTCAAAAATATGTTTTGTCAGCCTGTTTTCATCTAAAGAAAGCAAATGATTCCATAGTTGTAACATTTTTAAGAGTCGTCTATATTTTGGTAATATCCATCCCACATCACCCTGTATTCCCACTACTGGGGCTTTGTACACCCAAAAAGTAAGATAGCGCACGAGTTTGAGCGCGGTTACATTTATGATAATATTTAAATCCCCATACACCTGCGCTATAATCCATTACTGGGATAACCATGGCATTAAATAATTTGGTAAAGGTTAAAAATCGTATGTTCTTTAGTTTACGGAACTTACTTATAACAGCTCCAAGTGCTCGGCCTGCAGCATCTGCGAGATGATTTGCACATTCAATAAAATCCATATGTTCGTGAAAAACAACTCCGAGATATTTATATTTACATACATAATCAATAACATTTGTTTCATAATAAAATTTATACTAATACAATTTTCGTCGTTTAGCTCTAAAATGAACTACGTTGGTTTTGGCGAGATTAACACATAAACGCCACCTCCTACACCAGGAATATACACAATTAAGCATTTTTTGCAATTTATCTTCTGAATCAGACATAATAACAACATCATCTGCATATAACAAAATAGAAACACATCGACCATCTATATCAACTCCACATTTCAAGGCATTTAATTCATCAACAAGGTCATTTGTATATAGATTAAATAGGATAGGTGATATAGTATCTCCTTGACGAACTCCATTAGTTACTGTAAAAATATCTGTCAAGTGACTATTAATTCTGAGTTGTAAAATTGTACCAGCATACAACGACTTGATCGCATTATAGAAGCTGCCATCAACTCCGTTTACCAATAGTTTATATAACATTAAATTTCTATCAATGGAGTCAAATTCCTTGGAAAAATTGATAAATGTTGTAAAGGTTGGGAGGTTTAATTTCATTCTATTACGTACAATGCTAGACAAAGAGTATATATGATCTTCACAACTACGTTTACACCGAAAGCCATTTTGTTCATCAGACATTATTCCTGTCATATCTAAATATTTAGATAACCTATTATTCAAAAGTGAACTGTACACTTTACCAATGCACGACAAAATACTAATACCTCTATAACTGAGTGGAAGATTGGGATCATTCATGGCATTTTGAGGTATTGGTGTTATTATACCCTTCAACCAAACTGATGGCGTACATTTGTTTTCAAAACATAACCTGAAATATTTGTATAATAAAATTTCAAGCTTATGCGTCTTAAGTATTTCATTCGGAATTTGGTCTGGACCAGATGCTTTATTATTTTTTAAATTAATAATACATTTAACAACTTCAGCAAAGGAAATCACAGCATTAAGAAAATAGCTTGATTCGTAGTTAAAGAATGATTCAACTGCACAGATTGACGAGTACAGAGTACAGATTGACGGCATTAATATAGCCACTGAACTGATTACAAGATACTACTTAAACGGGACATTGATCCAATGCTGTTTTAATGCTAGGCCAACGTCTGCGACACTGGACAACATCAACATTGAACCAACATTGAATAAATGTACAATGTTTGAGAGAAAGTCCTCCTGCCCAGCAAACACAAGACATTTGTATAACATTTATACAACGTCGGCCCAACGTCTTCGACGTTGGTCCAACATTGCATAAAGTCATGCAAATGTTTTGTGTTTACTGGGCATGTCAATACAAGCTTGGGTCAAGCAGTTTCAACATCCCCGCAGTAATACAGTCAGTTTGTTTGCAAGCCAGCGACCAAGTAGGGGTAAGGGCCAAGAGCTTTGAATTATAAACTCATAGATGTCGCTCAAGTATATATGAACTTGCTGAGATTTAAGAACTTGCTCTTAATGAGGTTTTGGGTATGAAACGCATATTTAGTATTATTATGGAATAGGGACTTGGCCTACCCACGGGCACTATTGCCTTCTGGGGGACCCTTGTCCCGCGAATTTTGACAGTTGACCACACCTTTAATGTTGTTATACATATTTGTTTTGCGTTCTCATAAAATTGGTCGTCCCAATCTCCTTGCCCTGTTTGGTTATATAAACTTTCAAATTCAGTTTTCCAATTTTCTAGTACTGTTGTTATATCAGTTGTCGTCATACCATCTTTATCAAAATTGAGTGGAATATTACGTGATCTACTACCCATTCGTTTTATATGTGCCCAGAATGCATTTGGGTCATTAACGTTTAATTTTTCTATGTTTTGTAGTGTATCTCTATTATAATTTCTTTCAGCTGAACGTAAACTTTTATCAAATATTTTTTGTGCTTGTACAAATTTATTTTTTAGGATCAATTTTCTGTTTCTAGCTCCTTTTTTCTACATATTTTTTCTTTCTCATGCATATCCTTCCATAATTGGGACAAATTCGTATTCCAATAGGGCTTATATGGCTTATGACGTTTTCTAGTTACATTACTGGCTTCTTTATTTTGACCACATCTATCCATTTCAGATATTATTATTGAACATAACTTGTTATACACATCATCAATTTCTTGTTTGGTAAATCACATTCTAGTATTATATCGCTAACCATGTGTACATTAAAAGCAACAATGTTACCATAACAATCATGAGGTGTCAACATATAGTCGACCACAGACTTCCCTCTATTTGACACACATGTAAAATTATCTTTCTCTGGGATTATCCTGCCATTCAAAATACACATCTTAGTTTCTTTCAAAAAATCAATTAAATTGTCTCCATAGTCATCTCAGACGGCATGTTTAAAGTAACCACATACTTACACCAATAGCTGCCGCCCATAATTGCTGTGGGAACGGGCTGATCAGGGAGGTTCTCTCGCAGCACCGAATGTCTGCTCAACGCTGGGTTGACGGCAGTAACATGTGGTCCAATGCTGTAGGAACATTGGAACGTCCTTTAGCATGTGTTTAGGTATACAAAACGTTCGTTTGGGTTACAGTCGTATTCATAAAAGTGCGAATAAAAAATACTTTAAAAATCTAAAAACTCTGAAAAAAATAAAATCATGATCTGTGGGATACACTACTTCGATGCAAAATTAAAAACGAAAATTGATGTCATCCCAAAGAGCTGCTTTATGTCTACATTTTTGTATCGCCTGTTTGTACATATTTTGTGTGTGCTGAATTCGAATCTGTCGGATAACATTCTATATTTGGATTCATTCACCTTTAAATAAGCAAAGCAAAAAATGGCCGTCAAAAACGACATCTTTTATATATTTTTGCTACACATTATTTTTTCACGATTACTGGTTTCTGCACGATTTTGAGTTGATAAATTAATGTCTCATATTTCTCGATCATATGACCTATATTTGACCTACAAATTTATAATGGGTTACCACCAACACACAAATGAAAGCGGTTTTTATGCACATGAACTATAACATCATAAACAGCATTTGTTTATTGGAAATTTAAAAAATAGACTACGTAATACGGTAGATTGGGTTACAAAGCTTTCGAAACTATGTTTAAGCACAGTATATTCTAACATGTTTTGCTGTGCTTATTATTTAGAATAACGTCATTTATTAAGGGTAAATATGTAAAATGACGCCCATCTTGGATTTTACGATAAATTGGGCCTATAGGTCAGACAATGAGCAATGAACATCAGAAATGCTTGTTTGCTATCCGTCACACAAATTTAGAATTTCGCGGTCATTTTGAATTCTCAAATATACTCGTCAGCAACGTTTATTCTTAATCCACTATGTTACCACAAAATACGTCTGCTTGTCGTCAACATGTTTAACAGTATATGGCTACTTATAGTAGCAGTGAATACACAAAAACGACGAATATCTGGGATTGAAAGGTCAAATAAAGGTCACAAGAACTAAATTATCAATTAAAAATCTTGCAGAAACCATAAATTGTGCGTTTATGTGCGACAAACTATGGTAAATATGGACTTTCTTAACATTTTGGTGGCCATTTTGTGTTTTGCTAATTTGAATGTGAAGGTCACAAAATATAGAATGCGATCTGACAGATTCGAATTCAGCACACACAATGTTTTGCAAAAAAATAAGTGGATAAGAAAGTATACACTAAAACTCCGAGCAAAATTTCATGTTTTAGATTTCAGTCCAGGCTGAATCGACATATTTTCATGAAAAGCTGCAATATTCTTTCATTAAAAATATATATGACATTTATAAATATAAATAACATACACATATCTGTAAGCATACACATATCTGGGTTAAGAAAACAAAGGCCATGTATGGCCCGTATTTCTTATTTTGGACATGCATGTCCGAAATAAGAAATCGGAAATTATGTATCTATATCTAGCCTAATTGGTAATTGCGCGGAACACAAAATAAAAAACTTTCGCAGTTCTAGTCAATGAACATTTTTACATCATATGGTCATATTAAGAAGCCAAAATAAAATCACCGATTTTCTGGTGATTTTGGCCTGATTAAGTCTCTTCAACAGTGTTTAAAGTGGGAAAATATAATTATTAAATGGTAAAAATACCATTTTTCTTTTGACCTTGAATAACATTGGGTCAATTTCAAATATCAAATTGATAAGATGCTATCTTATTTCGGACCATGTATTATATGTTTTTGGAAAATAAAGCTTATTGTGTCGGGGTAAAGCTTATCTGGAAACACTATATTTTATAATTGAAAGAGCCATCTATGAATAACTTGCATGATATTCCAAATGGTCCGCACCCAGGCCTACTTCCCGCGTAGATGTCATACACTAATTAAAACAGCGACATCGATATAATTATTTATTGTCCTTAACAAATATCACAAAACATCAAAACATGTTTTTGTAAAATATAGTTCAGTTTAATCAATCCTCAATGTATGGCATATTTATTTCTACAACATCTCTAACAAGTATTGGTATAGTTTACGCCAGCAAATCACATTATTACTCATAATAATCTTTGTTCAACAATTAAAGAAAAACGACATCATACATTATATTAGTTATAAATGTATCGAGTTGCCAAATCTTGTTTCGTCTAAATATTTAGACGTTTTTTTATTTGATCAAGAATTGTGATGATTTTTTTTTTTGCAAAATATAGCATAATATAACGATATATGAAATCATCTCATCTAATTGTTGTGCACATATTATTCAGGTAATACATATTTAGAAGATTCCCCACATCGTGCTCATATCAACAAAATTTACTTTTGCTCAATCTATTTTAGTTGTCAATATTAAATATCCCCAGATGGAATATGGATACAACTGAAGGCGTAAATCTACATTATGTGAAGGATATCTCATCATAAATACATAGACACACATATACATCAACTATATATTTTAGTATTATTACACATGCTCTAATATTACATGGTTTACAAACTCGCAAATTGGGACTGACATTTTTTACTTTCATAGCACAACAAATATTTAAAAATCAATTGCTTATTAACACTCATTATTTACAAACTAAGACTAAGCTTAAAGGGACTCCGTGGGATGACATCAATTTTTGATATTTGTCTGGTATGAAGCAGTGTATCCCGCGGATCATGATTTTATTTTTTTCAAAATTGTCCGATATAAACAAATATTTTCATCAACTTTTCTAAGAAGCCAGAGATAACCCAGAAACCATTCGTACACAGGAAAGATGATTGATGATAGCACAATATTGGGCCACACGTTGATACCGTCGACCCAGCGTTGGACAAACAATCGGTGCTGCTGGCAAATCACCCAATGTCCTCACTTTCAGAAACCAATATACAACTTGGAAATAAAAATAGTTTAGTCTTTTTAGTGTTTCTAAAATGTTTATGATTTTAAATTATTATTAGTTAGGATCAGTAGACTATATAAATTCATATAAATACAAATTTCAAAATTGACATGTCAACATATGCTGTCCCTTCAAACACGATCAAATGTATCAATAGAAAAAAACAGAAAATGTAGCAAACTCATATGAAGAACACCTATTACACTACCACGCGACGAAACGAACAAAAACGCTACATTGCCAGTTTGACGATTGAAAAAAATATTTTGTCAGTCAAAATCGACACTGTTATTATTATATTTTTACTCATTAGCTGGATATTATTCTGCAATTAGTAATTTGGCGTAATAAATTGGCAGGTTAAGTGACTTGTGATACACTTGTCACCATGCCAGACGTGGAGGCATTGGGCATTTTACCATTAGTTTTGGTGCTGTGACGACAAAGGCACCTATTAACCAGAGTCAATGCATCCTGTCGAAAACGGCGACCGCTGAAGAAGTAAAGAAATGGGTTGATAATATGATTGATGTCGTTCATCAAATGAACAACAGTAAAGGTTTCTATGTATGTAAGGAATCTTTCGTTAGTAGCGGTGAATTCCCAGAATATCAAGATGACGTTGAAGACGCATTGTGGAACAAAGAGAATAACAAAGGTAACGGAAACCAGCAGCGCCATACGGGTCACGTGGGCCTCTATATTTACTCCTTTTTTACCACCAGCCTGTTTGGCGCCACCTAGAAGAGCCGCCTGGCGGCGTACTTTGAAGGCTAGCAGAAAATTGAGAAGAACCATAAGAATCGTTGGTGTGTAATTGCTCCAGGCGAGATAAGCCCATTTGAACCGAGTAACTATGTAGATATAGTCAAAATTAAAACCACAGTGATAGCCTGTCGGTCCAGCCTCGCCGTGCAGAAGCCAAAGATGGTCGCAGACAGTTATCATGGAGATGACGACGACTGCAGCATACACGATCATGACACGTTTCAGACTACACAGTTCTCTGTGACGCAAGGGGAACCAGACGGCAATACATCTGTCAACAGTGAGCACTACCACCAACCAGACGGCAACTTCGGGAGTTAGGTCCAGCAAGAATCCATAGATGCGACATCCATTATCACCTAACACCCAGTTATACTTGGTAATCATAGAATTAAATCCTCTGAAGAGAATTGTAAGCATATCCCATATAGCTATACTGCCCATCAACATGTATGCAGGGTTTTGACGGAGGCGTGTAGAAAGTACTGCAAAACAGAACATGTTGAAGACCACAGCCATCGGAATTATATAGTAGTATTTTTTCTCTATAATTTGGATGCATACATGAAAAGTGTCTGTTTGCATGATGTACCCAGGGTCAAATAATAGCAGAGCGGCCGTCGTACCTAAAACTGTCTCGTTGTTGGAATTAGGTTCAGTCATGGCTGATGTGTTCGTGGAGCTATTCATTGTTAGTGTCGGTGAACAGGGTCTGTGTTGTCCTGCCTGCGATGTCGATCACTTATGGCCAATAAGCTAGATAAGTCTTTGAGTCATCTTTATGTATAACGATCTCTAGATAAATAAAGCAAAATATTGCCATGCCTAATGGACCATTATTGATAACAGCTCAGACGATGCTTCTCATTAAGTACACAGAGATCTGCCATCTTGAATGATATCCATTAAACTCTTCACCTCTGATGGGGAAAATATATTCCACGCACATTAGTCGGATGAATGTCGTCAAGGCCAGTCTAAAGATGTTTATGTTTTTAAATCCTGCAGTTCTCAATAACATTTCAAATTAATTCGAAGCTGATTCAATTGCCAGATTAAAACAAATGATAAATATACCTACGTTTAAAACCTACACATTTGTGATTTAGAATTATTGTTTTGTTTAAGATCTTCATCTGATGTCATTCAGTCAAAGATTATAGTTCAAATCTCCAAATGATTTAAAGCGTCGCCAACTAATGAGCATAATATTTCAGTGCGCATGGGTAAAGATCACAGATGGTATACGTTCTTAGGTCGGTATATGGACAAACTCAAAGCACTCTTAGTAAAATAAAATAAATAGGGGGCCCACATTGTGAGACATAACCAGAAAATGTGATTAAAATAAAGCTTTGAATTATGACTATAATATTTATTGTTACTTCGTTTGTTTTAAAAATTAGTGTTTATTAGAATGATTGCCACCGGTAAGAAAACATTTGTAATTGCGCTTCATCAGCGTGGATCAATAGTGGTGTGGAAAGGTGTGAAAAAATACTGTATTGAACGATATCTGAAAAAACCTACCATTATCTGAATACAAAAAGACAGCACCAAATGCTAAAACTAACAAAGAAATCGGAGCGAAATCAAACAAGAACATATCTCATGTTTCACTAAACATCAAAATGGGACCCATAACGGTTCTTTTATCCTCAAGATGAATTAACCGTGTAATGTTTTGTCCACCTCTGACTCTGAGATTCTTCATTGCTGTTTTCAGCTATATGTGCTGGCGTTTGTTTATTTAATCTAATCTACACACGTGTCCTAACCATGGTAATTTATTTCCGATGGTATCTGACCACTTCATTTTCATTTCACCTCATTTGTCTGGCTATTTTATGAATTTATCTAGATAGAAGATATTTCTGAAAAGTGTCTATTTTCTTTTCTTTATTTTTTTGTTAAAGTGCTTAGTTCACTATTATATAGAAATACTGATGACACATATGCGTTGAAAGTCTTAATTTTAGTATTAAGGCTGATTTTGTTTGATTTAAAAATCTTCTCATTCTTATTGTATGAATTCATGGCTTGCCATTTTCTTCTTTTAATGTCATTTTCTATGTACACCATCAAAATCTAATTAATTTCCTGCAAAGTCAGGTTGATTTCTTCTGGACCAATATATTCTTCATGTGACAAATCAACATTCATCATAAATCATCATAAAACATTTAAATATTTAGAGTAGTGAATCAATCATATAACATGTAGCATGCTAATAAATATAATGAAAATTATTGAATAAATCATTGAACAAATCAATGTACAAAAATTCCACAAATATATGACAAGTATACCCTGTATGTAGCATTTGAACTGTAAATTCCGGATAAAGGAAATGCATAATATATCTCCTGATTGCTCGTAAATAGAGCTTATATAAAATGTTGAAAATATGTTATTCATGGTCCCAAGAATCTATAAGACGTAAAATGTATCATTAAATTTGGAACAAATGCTTGAAACTTATGCCTATGACGTTACGACTTGCTACGGCAAGCCTTGATCACATACTGATGTTCTGGCGGTGAAATGGCTCAGACATCGGCGGAATAATCTTCAAATCTTGTCGTATGTCGTATAGCGGCTAACCTATATGTCTGAGCTATTCACAGCTAAGACATCAGTACAAGGCTTGCCGTAGCAAGTCAAAACGTCATAAGTCTCAAACATTTGTTCCAAAGGTTATACCTTTGACTACTATCTTATATAAGATGGTGTAAATGGATGTGCGCAATAGTTAGAGCGTGGCGCCTTGCACTTGCCGCTGCCTACCGTGCAAATATTTGTGTCATTGGGCGAGTCACTTTACCCTTACATGCTTCACTTGACTAAGTTTTAAATGAGTACCTGATAGAACAGATATCTGTATCTGTATTTATTACACACCAAAAACCCTGTTCGCGTTTCACGCTGTGGTAGAGAGATGTGCAGGCTAGTAGCGATATTTAGTCGCGCCTAGACCTGGGGCCTGGCTGATCAGGTATAGAATTTAAATTTATCTTAAAAGAGTCTAATTTAGTATCCTCCCTGGGGTTGTTCTAGAGTGAATGCCAGTCTCTGCTAGCTCTTGGGAAAAGTGATTTGACCCTTTGTTCTAATTTGGCCGAATTAAGCTCAAAATTAGCTTCCCCGGGTCCTTGAGTCTGCAGGTGTAAGGTCACGGGTATTGGTTGGCATCTATGCCAACCAGGTAATTTTTTATTTAATTAATGTCAAGATATGGCAATGTATTCAATGCGTCGAAATAGATGTTGGCTGTAGGCCTATGCTATCCGTGGAGTTGAAATGGCACACAAATCGAGGTACGGAGACCAGGAGGTAAATTGTAAAGTCGGCTGATAATTCTTCAGATTTGATATCAAACTATTATTTGGGAAAAAAATGCACAAAAATTGTATTTCGCGGTTAACACTATCTAACGACAAGTGAATATAGTTCTTCCTCCGCGTGACGATGGCAACTGTTGCTTGTACAGTGGCTGCGTTACTTATCCGACTGACATTCAGGTTCCTTATTAAAATTGTATTTACCTGGCGGTCAAAAGCACGGCATTTGACACAGTGCTTCTGAAGGACATAATAAGATCCACACGTAATAAGATCCATCCTTTGAACCAACATCATTATTTTAAAACTATGTTTGCACAATCTTCCAAAACCCAAGATGACTGCCATTTTCTCTGCGGAGTAACCGCAATTGTCAATACATTTAAGTTGTTGGATCTCTAGATACAGAATCTGGTTGATGACATTGCTGGAAATGGGGGTGGGCTGAGAATTTGACACTTTTTTTACACCTACCCGATTTTCAGAGAAAATATTCGCTAAAATATGATTTTCACGTCATTCTCACTCTATTATAATGTTGGGCCGTTTAAAGCTGCATAACTGTTTTATTTATTCCGATAAAAATAACCTAAAACGTACAAAACAATCATTGCTATTGTTTAAAGGCCTTATAAATGCACTAAAACTGGGTAAATGTAGCGGAATTAGTTCACCATGCGGTACACTATCAAGTATTATGAAGTAGTGATTCGGTGTGTGTACAATATTCATGTAATAACGGTGAGGTTATGGGCCAAGATAATGTTACATTGGCCAGCACGAAACCACCCCCTTAATAACAAACACATACGTTGCACTGAATCGGCATAATGTTGGGCCAGTACCGCAAATGATGGGCCGACATCATTCTGCCATTGGATCAATGCCTCGTGTTAGCTGAGATACAAAGCCCTCATAACCAGCCGCGGATACTGGGTCAAATCGGTTACAGTAAAGTCTGATGTTTTTAAATATTATTTTATTTTACCGCATAGCGCGTTGTATATCACTGTATGTGACGATTTACGATAAAATAAAATAAAGTCTGATATTGTCTAGTAGCATTTTGACTATATTTTGAAATGTCCATGAGATACCTAATAAAAAATTCAAATGTTTTTCAAAAAAATCACGAAAATCCAAAGAGCAAAAACGATGATTTACATCACTGAATATGATGTTAATTCCGAGTACAATTTCCAACAGTCTGAGGAAAGCGTCTTAATGGCGGGCCAAGGGCTCAGATGCTGGCCCACACTTAAAAGCACCATACTGAAATAGTGAGTGACATTCCCCATACCGGTACCGATATTAAACATGACATTACATGCAGATATCATCCATATCACACAAAGTAATAGCTCCTAGATATGTCTAACTGATATGAGCCAATACACGTTGTACTGTGAAATGTATCTATGATCACTTAAAAAATAACAATAATTTTAAAAGGTCTTCCTCTCTTTTTTCTATGATGACCGTTATCTGCCACTTGGTACTTTTAATGTCCTGATTATATAGACAGTATGTCTTACTCCACTGTGATCAGGTTTGTTTTGGTGGGACAACAATATTAAAACTCAGTAACCGGAGCAGTAAAATAAAAAATTAAAACACCATTCTCCATGGATTAATTGTTTGAATAAAATAAACAAAACAGTTATGCAGCTTTAAGTGAAATATTGTTGGATTTAGTTTTTTCTATTGATCAGGTCATATATCTGTGGAGATAAAATAGTGAAAAATAATATAATTTTGCACTAGCATCCTACCCCTAAGAGCTATTTTAAATATTGTAAATATGTCGCAAAATCCAATTTTTCAAAATTTTCAATTGTTTTCATTTTTTGGCATATATTTTATGACAACATATTCCTTTCTGCACGAAAGTCTCCATGAGCGGTACCATTTGGTTCAGATACATCCCTGAAGTCTGAATTAGGTTACCAATGCTTGATTCGTCGAGTAATGCATCATTATGGCCAATTTCAAAATGGCCGCCGTAAAATCCATTATTTCTTCTGAAATGTATATTATCAAACATGGGTTTCTTAAATTTCACATCACAAGCACGGTTTGGGTGTCTAATCTTACATTTTATTGTTCGTTCAAGTATTTACAAATGCTGGAATGTGATATTTAGGACTCAATCCAAGATGGCTGCCAGAAATGATCAAGAAAATGTTCAAAATTTCACAAATTGTTCTTGCAAATATTTTAGAAGCACATGTTTTATCATGTATGAAAACCCCAACGATCGGTGTCATTTGGTTCAGAGACAACCCTTGAGTGAAAATCATATGATTAGTGCTTGATTTGTGGAGTAATTAATCAATATGACCGATTTTAAAAAGCCACCGTGAAATCAATGTTTAATCTTCATATGCATAATTAAACATGGTTTGCTTAATTTTTATCTCAGAAACACGGTTTTTGTTTCTATTCTTATATTTTAATGCTGAATGAATCCACTGAATATATCTAAGTATATTTTAACATGTTTAAGTACTAGAATATGTTATTTTAAAACCAATCGAGGATGGCAGCCGTGAAAATGGCAAATAATATTTTCGAAACTTTTGAAAATGGTTCATGAGCACGCGTTCTTTTATGTACGAAACCTCGGTGAGCGGTATTATTTGGTTCAGAGGCATAATTAATTCAAAATCATAATGATCAATTACACGAAAAAATCAAGCATCGATAACCTAATTTTGACTTAAGGGATATATCTGAACCAAATGGTACCGACCATGGAGACTTTCGTGCATAAAAGAAACTGTTGTCATAAACTGTATGCAAAACAATGGAAAAAATTGTCAATTTTGAACAATTGCATTTTGCGACATATCTACAATATCCAAAATAGCTCTTCGAGGTGGGATGCTAATGCAGAATTATATTTTTTTTACTATTTTATCTCCACAGATATATGACCTGATGGATAGAAAAAACTAATGATTTAACTGGTCCAACATTGTGATAGACTGAGAATGACGCGAAAATCATATTTAAGCGAATATTTTCTCTAAAAATTGGGTAGGTGTACAAAAGTGTCAAATTCTCAACCCGCCCCCATTTCCGGCAATGTCATCAACCAGAATCTGTATCTAGAGATCCCTGAGAACAATTCTAGATATGTGGACAAATGTTGTACCGCCGGTTTAGGTACCTCAAAAATGTTGTCCCTCTGCTGCTGTACTAATTAGAGAGCAGTTAACAAAGCGTATGGTTCAGATTTCAGACAATCTCTCACCACATATTTTAAAGCAATGTGCTACTCAATTATCTCCCTCGTTAGAAAATTTGTTCACTTTTCGTATGAGAATTGGCAAAGTTCCTAGTCAATAGAAGCCATCTAACGTAGTACCGATTCATAAAAAAGGAGACAAAAGTAACATTGAAAACTAGCGTTCAATTTCAATCTTAAGTTGTGTTTCCAAAATTATGAAAAGGTGTATTTTTAACCATATGTATCCTCTTGTTGAGTCATCATTAACTGAAGCTCAACATGGCTTTATGAAACATAAATCATGCACAACTCAACTTTTAGATATGTATCATATGATAGGTAGTGTTCTAGATGCATCTGGACAGGTTGATGTGATATACCTCGACTTCAGCAAAGCGTTCGATTCTGTAAATCACAAGCTTCTATTTCACAAACTTCAATCTTTTGGTATAGATGGAAATATTTTATCTTGGTTTAATTCTTATCTGAACAACAGAATCCAACGCGTTGTTTTAGATTGCCATACATCTGAGTAGTTACCAGTGCTTTCTGGGGTACCCCAGGGATCTATTCTCGGGCCACTTCTATTTATTTTATTCGTAAACGATATGCCTCTATCTTGTATGTTATCTAAAACTGGTCTATTTGCTGACGACTCTAAGGTTCATAAGACGATTGAACATAATATTGGATTGCACATTACTCCAAGCTGATTTAAATCAGCTTTATGAATGAAGGGTCACTTGGAAAATTAATTTCAACCATTTAAAGTGTAAAATTCTTACTGTTAGTCACCGTCATGCACCAGTTTATTTTAATTATATGTTAAATGGTAATAGCTTAGAAAATGTTACATCATTTAAAGATGTGGGTGTACTTGTTTCCGATTTAAGTTGGAAAGAGCACATACACAATGTTGTAAGTAAATGTAATAGAGTTAATGATATGATTAAACGAGTTGTTGGCCACCATGCTCCCAATAATGTAGCACTCAACCTGTATAAATCTTTAACGAGGAGCATTGCTGAGTAGGCACTATAGTACTCCGGTTTGGTCTCCTCAGCATTCCAATAAGCTAACACAGCTTGAAAGTATTCAACGAGTCATGACACGTTTTGTAACCAAGTTTGAAGGCCGCAGTTACCAGGACATGTGTATTGACTTGAACTTACTACCACTATGTTTCAGACGTGAGATTACAGACTTTGTTTTATTTTATAAATGTTTAAATAAGGACACTAAAATACATATTGAAAATTTTAGTCAAACTTTTGATGTCAATTCTTCGTGAAGATCTGGTGATTGCGGCATACTTTTAAAACCCCTTTTAACAAGAACTGAGACGTTCAAAAAATCCTATTTCAATCGAATTGTCACTTTTTTCATTCAAAAAACAAGCTGATGCATCATTATGTAACTAAATCACAACAATCGTTTGATGTTAATAATGTGTGTACGTGGACATCTACTTGCAGGTGGCAGCTGTGTGTAAGTAATAGGATGAAAAATATGTTTCTGTGATATTGTGATGCTATTTTTAAGTATTTGTTACCATTCCTTTTACATATTAATATTTTTGTCTCAATTATCTAGGATTATTGTGCTCATTTTTATTTAAAGTTGTTAATTTTAAAATCTGTTCCGACGATATTGTTGTGCAATACTATTTATTTGTATAATTATCTAAAAAAATTTGCAGCTATTGAGCATTTTATGCTTATTAGTTATACATTTATACTTTTAGCATTGTTTTCTTAATGGTTGTAACTTAGTATTATTGTTTTTACCACAAACCTTTTTGGATTTTTAATTGTATTATAATGTTGTTTTTTTTTTGAGGTATCGGTGCTGGTCACAACAACAACAGACTCCGACTCAGAACAATTTATTTGGCTCACAGAAAAAACGAACATACATATGTAACCAAATTAAATAAGCTAAAAGAACATACATTATAATATATGTTGAGAGGATCAGGAGACCTGCATTAAGATCAATGTTGATCGCTATCATGCAGGCCACATCTAGCATATTTCTGTTTTGCAATCAAACATATATTTTTAATAGTTTTTATAATATAATCAACACTCGACGATAGTATATGGATCTACAACTGACTGTAACACATATTACACTTTATTGAGTTTACAAATGTGCAAAGATGGTTACATCTTCGTCTAATATTCGAAACCGAATTTTAGCACATAACGAAATTTTGACAATGAAATGACAAAATATTGGAAATAGCAATAATTATAATTATCACAAACTTTTAATCAAGCTGAAGAAAATAAGTTTGAGAGCTTTACGACGGCGGTAATTAAAGTTACAATCAAAATTATGATCACAATATGCAAACACATCTGTTATAAAATACCAACAGTTGAAAAGGCGATAAGAATCACCGTACAGCTTACAACCTTCAAATATGACCCTCTACGTTGTCATAGCCCTGATTGAAGGCAAATGTATATCAATATATAGCAGTTTACTACATATCTATCTTACTTAAAACACATATTTACACAAATAACAGAGACATATTAAATACAATAGCAAATCATACTAGACGTCATAATATCTAAACAAGGTAACGTGACTACATGTCGCCTGTGATTAGACAGAGAGGAATACTGTACTTGACTCATCATTGAATACAAGTTACATAAGGTGATAAATGCATGTCTCGTGGATATAGTGAATTATACATAACTTGCAATCCTATAAACCACTCATGGACTAGGTGACGATTTCTGGAAACAAGATGACGTTTTTTCACATTGCTGAGGACTGTTTGCTGCTGTGAACAAGTAAGGTTGATCCTGTGAAAAATAAAAAAGTAACATTCCACGTGTCAATACAATGCCTTTGATTTTAAAGTCCGAGTCAAGTGATTTCACTGTAGCGAAATAATTGATGTATATGTCACCATTGATCACTTACGTTAATTTCCGTCAAATTTCAATCCACTAATAATATTATTAGTTATCAGCAACAACAGATGACATCACATATAAATAATATTAACTTGATTAATTCTAGCCAAATATAGAAGAAGTTATCGTACAAAAGGCTTTGGCGCTAGCCCAACATGTCTATGATACACGAACTGGTTCAGATTGCCATAATTAGCCCGTGTGGAAACATAGTCAATATGTGACTACGACAAGGTGCTGAAATAGTGACGGGGCAGACAAAGCAACACAGGGTCAACACAGCACTGCATGCTGTCCGCTTTTAGTGCTGACTGAAGTCGAAATTTTAAAGATGCGCTGTTCTTCAACAACTACATGTGTACACGTGGAGTTAGTAAAGGAGTCTATCAGGCAAAATTACGCTACCTGACGTGAAAAAACACCATCTTCACGTAAAAAACAAGCTTCACCCACCATGATGAAGCACTCTCGTCATTGAAACTTTTTTTGTGCCGTATCGGTAGTGTAGTTCAGATTTCATTTGACCTTTGGAACTACCAAGGTCCACTTCTGATGCATTTTATAATTGGATGCCATCATGCACACGTGGGCTAACCCACATTAAAAAGACAATGAAAATATATGTTATTGATAGCCACAACTTCATCAATATACGAGTTTCAAATTCAGGGTTAGACCATTTGGTCACTGATATTGTTACCTTTTTGTGTTAATTTGTATTTATTTGTTTTATCCTGTACTTCATGTTGCAGCGCGATTTCTTTTCAAAATCGTCAAAATGTGGGTTAGCCCACTTGTGCATGATGCTATCCAATTATTGATAGCAGCCACATAAACTGACCCTTCATGCCAGGCTTAGCCGGCTCTATAACTAGTTGGTATTCAAAGATGACGTTAAAAAGTGAAATAATGTCTGATTGGGGCTTTAACAAGTTTAACGGATGTTAAAATTAGATTGACCCTGGAGTAAATGTTATAATAATAGGTCTCTGTTCTATAAAAAATGCATCATCAATCAAGCGGCCAAAGAAAATACACATGTATTGTAATGTAATTCATGACTGTATAAATCTATTACTGACCTCAGTAGGGCAGATGTATTTTGAGTAATCTGTCCAATTGTATGATAACGGCTTCTGGCCAACAGGGGTGAACTGTAAAAAAAATAAGATCGACTGAAAGTTGAAAAAATTACGTCGCCACAATAATTCAAAACAATGAATTTTAAATACCGGTTTATAAGCCTGAAGTTACATGTACATTCTTCTCTTTGTGTTACATACTATATTATATATTATTACTCAACATATTGTACCGTTGGTGGCGCTAGGATAACTTATTGGTGGCGTGGTCGACTCAGAACCCGTGGGTACCGTGTTCGAGTCCCGCTGCGGCCGATATATTTCCTTGGTGCACACATATGTTCAAACTGTTCAAATTCATGGGATATTGAAACGGAAATGTACAACCGATTCCGACTCACGTCGGTCCCAAAAAATATATAATTATTAAAAAAATATAATTAAAATAACCGATATGTCAAAGTTGATATCTAAACGGTCAATAAGAACTTAAAAAAAAACATAATTATGTACACTGTAGTATGTGTATGTGGTGTTATTCCACAACGTTCGCCATGCATACAATAGTAAAATAAAAAACACTTTACAAAGCAATTACTTTATGTCAGTTTAAATTACCATCATGTTCCACAGCATTATTGCCATTCTCTGTTGACCCTTCCTGTTCAAATGTACACAGTCTGGAGAAAATATGGAAAGGTCCCATTCACCATCCGCCTTCAAAAAAAAAAAGAAATGTATAATTAGCCAACGGATATTGTTTTATATCTATAACCAACACAATGATTGAAATATGAGAAATAAAGGTGTTTGGTATGTGTTATTTAAGACGAGATAAGGCATAAACATATTGGGTTATCTGCATAACCAGCTCGATCACTCGACCCTCAACCCTAGACCCGCAACCCCCTCGATCCACAACCCCCTCGACCCTATATTCTTGCGTGGTCATTTTCAGGTCTACCGGAATCTGTGTGCAACTTGGAAAACTTGGGACCAGTTCGCCTAACGTTAGTCCTAGAGCTTTCTTTCGCGCCATTTATCGCTGAACTGAACTCAGAATCTAGAGACAGTGAGGAAAAGATGATCGTGTTTCGAGTTTTATAAATAGCCATTGTCTAAAGAATGCCTATTGTATATATTTTATTGTGTTGTCTATAACCTAGCCCTATATTTAATAGGTTTGCTGGGTATAGCCAAAATGTTAAAGGTATGGTCAACTTTCAAAATTCGCGGGACAATTCCCCCAGAATGCAATAGTGCCCGTGGGTAGGCCAAGGCCCTATTCCATAATGATACTAAATATGCGTTTCATACCCAGAGCCTCATTAAGAGCAAGTTCTCAAATCACAGCAAGTTCATATATACTTGAGCGACATCTATGAGTAACAATTCCATCGAATCTCAAAGCCCTTGGTCCTGGATCTTAGCTGGGCCTTGCTTCGCAAACAAACTGACTGTATTACTGTGGGTATCTCGAA
This sequence comes from Flabesymbios commensalis, assembly GCA_964017125.1. NCBI lineage: Eukaryota > Metazoa > Annelida > Polychaeta > Terebellida > Flabelligeridae > Flabesymbios > Flabesymbios commensalis. The sequence continues at coordinate 27,372,873 of OZ024907.1, read as the reverse complement.
ACGGTTTGACCCCACGCTTGTACCGACACCCAGTGGAACACAAAACATTTGTATGACTTTATACAATGTTGGATCAACGTCGAAGACTATGGGTCGACGTTGTATAAATGTTATACAAATGTTTTATGTTTGCTGGGCAGGAAGACTTTCTCTCAAACACTGTACATTTCTCCAATGTTGGTTCAATGTTGGGCCAGCGTCGCAGACGTTGGCCTAATATTAAAACAGTGTTGGGTGAGTGTCTCGTTGGAGTAGTATCCAGTCTTGTAATCAGGTTACTGAATCAACCACACTGTACTGTAGTCTGAACGCTTACACGCATGCGAGTTTAAAACGTGACTCTATCTTCAACTTACTTTTGACTATACTTAGTTACTGGTAACTACCATGACTATACTTAACTAACTAAAGTTTAACTTTAATTATTTTACAACCCTTTTAGATCGAGGGTGCTGTGGGTTGAGGGTGATGTTGTGCAACATTATATTATTCCACAAAAAACTTCAAATTAAGCATCCTGTCATTGAAGCAAGGAAAAAGGGTGTAACCGATCGCAGTCACCTCAATAATTACAGATAGGATGATTTGGCTTTGCACGGCAGTAATGTCATCTATTATTTAATGAATGTATCAACAGTGGGCCTATCCCTTGCGATATAATTGATTATGAGCATATGGGTATTTATGCTTCACTGAACCATAGTATTTACATTGCGGTGAACCCCACTCCTGTGGTCGTTGACCATGCTGCGCATGCGTGCCATTGCATTGTGCGCTCACATTGTTTACTCAGCGAATCATGACGACCCACTTTCTTAAACCCATTGGCGATGTTGTATTAGTTTCACGTATAGGCTTACTAATTATTCACCAGGTGTCTCTTGCATACAATAAGCACACCTACAAACCTGTAGACATGACTGTATGCCAAACAGTTTTCAGCAGTAACGTTGCAATTACCCTTGGCTGACTTAAACCAGAAATCACAAAACATTTCTAGACTTTACGCGCCAATATCGTTTGAAGAGGTTTAATACATCAGTGTTTTAACGACGAATCTAAATCTATGCGAAACCCTATTACATATCTGCCCATGGTTTCTGAGGAATTGTTCTGCATATTATAGTCCAACCTTCGTTTCCAGTGTAAAATCCACCATGTGTGGCTGTAGTACAACAGTGAAATCTTCCCGCTCTAATATCCCTGATTCCACCAAATCCTCCAAACCATGGTAATAAGCCAACTGTAGCTGCCGTAGTGCTGCTCTGTTTGTCTTATTTAATGGAGATTTGCATACAATGCTGAAGAAGATCGAAAAGTAAATCTCATGCGTCATATTATTATCGGAAATTATGTCAACAATTATTCTCCCCTGGTCTTTAACGAAAGTATCTGCCATGTTGTAGAGTGGCATTTGATAATCATTTGATAGTGCATTTGATAATCAGGGGATGCTAACATATTTTTGTACAAAAGTCATTTAAAACACAATACAAATACCAACACAAATATCAATACGAATATAAATACAAATAATAATAGCAAGTGATTAATAATAATAATAATAATAATAATAATAATAATAATAATAATAATAATAATAATAATAATAATAATAATAATAATAATAATAATAATAATAATAATAATAATAATAATAATAATAATAATAATAATAATAATAATAATAATAATAATAATAATAATAATAATAATAATAATAATAATAATAATAATAATAATAATAATAATAATAATAATAATAATAATAATAATAATAATAATAATAATAATAATAATAATAATAATAATAATAATAATAATAATAATAATAATAATAATAATAATAATAATAATAATAATAATAATAATAATAATAATAATAATAATAATAATAATAATAATAATAATAATAATAATAATAATAATAATAATAATAATAATAATAATAATAATAATAATAATAATAATAATAATAATAACAATCACAATCACAATCACAATCACAATCACAATCACAATAAAAATAATAATAATAATAATAATAATAATAATAATTATAATTATAATTATAATTATAATTATAATTATAATAATAATAATAGCTAGTTATACATTACCAAAAGAATATAGATTTCAATTAAATTGGTAGTAGTGTATATTATCCTCACCTGTGAATGACGTCACAGGCAGGCCCAAATCTCACGAGAGGGATCAGTGACACATCAGAAACCGGCAATAAATTCACAAAGACACGGGGCACCTCATTCATCAGGATATGCAAGGAATGATTGAGATTGGAAATGTAATTCTCCACAGAATATGGATTCTGTAAATAAAAATGTAAAATATATTTGCCTTGTCGTTTGTCGCTCAAACAAAACATTGTATACACAATACGAATCAATGAACTAGGAAATAGGTCAACATATACATTGATAGTATTATAGTAAAGAAAACATGCTCATGAAATAGTGTTTGAAAATATAGTGTAAAAGTGCATTGCCATTGTTACTGTCCTTTCCAAATGATCACGATGTTGATTAAATTACAAATAATCATACATAATTTTAGGAATAAAGGTCAATAAGTAGTAAATAAATAAGGTGCATCTATTTACATCTGGACCTGTTGTGCCATGGTCAGCGTAATGACAAAGATCTACTGCGCCAACACGCACTGTAACAATCTTCCAATCTTTTTCAAAATCAATATCATCCATTGCTCTCATCCTCTCTATTAATTGCATCGCTTGACCTTGCAGATCTCTGGTAAGAATAATATTCATCTACAAAGTTATCATCCTTGTCATGGTGATCATTTATACTAATCATACATGTATACACACTCGAAAGTCAACGATGTGCATCATTAAAGCTGAAATAAATAGATATCGGCGAACTGTACCAATGTAGGGCATCCGTATACATGGTACAGTGCGCTGATAAGCCTATATATCATCTCTTTTCATTTCAGCTTCAGCAGGTAACCATAGAACATACGTCATTCTCTAATCAAGAAAACGGATGTTCAGGAATAATATATGAGAGACCGGGGCTAGTTCGAACATTTTTTTAATTGCTGTGTTTTATCATATGATAAGGAGTATATCTGAACCGTGTTGTAGGGACCAGGACGGTTGTTAAGAAGCGGAGCAGCAATTTGAGAGGGGACAAGGCTGTTATCAACAGGAGCAGCAATATGAGAGGGGACAAAGAGGCTGTTAGCAACAGGAGCAGCAATATGAGAGGGGACAAAAGAGGCTGTTAGCAGCAGGAGCAGCAATACTGGGGGGGGGGGGGCTGTTAGCAACAGGAGCAACAATGTGAGAGGAGACAGAGAGGCTGTTATCAACAGGAGCTGCGATGTGAGAGGGGACAGACAGGTTGTTAGTAACAGGAGCAGCAATGTAAGAGGGGACAGAGGGACTGTTAGCAACAGGAGCAGCAATGTGAGAGGGGACAAAGAGGCTGTTAGCGACAGGAGCAGCAATACTGGGGGGGGGCTGTTAGCAACAGGAGCAACAATGTGAGAGGAGACAGAGAGGCTGTTATCAACAGGAGCTGCGATGTGAGAGGGGACAGACAGGTTGTTAGTAACAGGAGCAGCAATGTAAGAGGGGACAGAGGGACTGTTAGCAACAGGAGCAGCAATGCTGGAGGGGGAATGGGGCTGTTAGCAACAGAGCAGCTGTTCCGTGGGGGGGGGGGGTACGGCCGTTAACTATAGGAGCAGCCTTGGTAGAGGGGATAGGAAGTTTGTTATCAACTGGAACAGCAGTGAGATTGGTAACAAAAGGATGAACAGTGCCAAAGGAGCCAGGGCGGCTGCTAACAACAGGATCAGCAGTGCTGAATTGGTCCGGGTGCCTGTTAGGAACAGGAGCTGTAGTGCTGACTGTTTTTTAAACAGGGATGAGGGAGCTGTAAAAAAAGAATCAGCAATGTTGGAGGGGACAGGGAAGCAGAAGCAGGAGCAGGAGCAGCAGTGCTGGAGGATCAGTGTATTAAGTGTTAACAAAAGGAGCAGCAGTGACAATTGGCCCAGGGGGGTGGGGGTGTCTGTAACCCCCCTGTATATCCAAAGTAGAAAAAGTGTTTTTACTACCTTACACTTTGTTTTGAATAAACAAGGAGCTAATGGTATAGGGGGTCATTCAATAGGAGGCAGCACATAACAAAAAATATTGACACCGACATGTTCTGACTAGACCATGTGCGAACCAGCCCCAGGTATCTCCTACATTGCTATTAAAACTTAATAGTTATACACGCTACGCTTTAAAAAGATAATATTAATCTAGTATCATTTCATATGCAAAAATAGTGTTGTTAAGTGTAGATTTTCACAATAAGATTAAGTATTATATACGCCGATATTATCAGTACGTACATACTGGATGCACCAGGAAATGCTCTGTTTAACATGGACAGGGGGTCGGTACTCGGTGTAGATGCTCCTAACGATCCCCCTTTCAAGTCTGGATTGTACTTCTTCAACAAATCTATCAGTAGCCAAAATAGGAACATTCCATTACACGTTTTTGAAAATATCCGTGGATGATTAATAAGTATTAAATGTTTTCAGAACAATAAATTTAATTTAATTGACACAGCTCAGATTTTTTCCAGCACATCTACATATAATTATATTACCGATATAATGGTTAGTTCAATGAGATGTGGGACACTTTGATTACATCTTAGTAATGATTCAAATTATTAAAATCAACAGCGATAAACATGACTGTAAAATATATGTCACTGTGATAAATAAACACCTGTAAATCGTATCATCTGTATTGTTAAAGCTTCAAACCTAAATTAACATTAACATCTTCATCAACTACAACCCGCGAATTGCTAGATCGCAATTCTCGACTTGCAGTGGGTGAAGATCACTTGAAATGGGTGAGAAACCTAACAAAATTATCATTTCTTTCTTGTATGTGTACCGTATGGAAATACGTTTTCATGGACACGAGCCGGGTTGTTCTTATCTGTGTACCGTATCCCCGCGCATAAACGTGCATGCACTTATATTTGAAGATGCACTTAGCTTTCGAAAACACGTGCATGCACCTATATTCGACCATAAAACATACTTTAGGAAAAAAACATGAAATGACCTTGATAATAAACGTATGATCAATATTTTGACATAAAAATGCACATTTGTAAACTTATTTGTTTTTTTAACGACATTTATAGTACTTATAGCATTATTAATGCACCATCTTAACATCGAGATGTGCATTATAACCCATCTTAGCATCGAGCTGAGCATTACAATTATAACCTTATTTTAAGAAAACAACAAAATATTTGCATTTACATACTATATAAAAATAAGTCTAGTTGCCAGGCGCAAAAAAATCTTCACTGTATCAACAGCCAGCAATCATTCCATATAGTGCATGTTTGCATTGTCATTACTATCGTCCACAGTGGCGTCCTCATCTCTGTCTAGGAGACCTTAAGACATGATCATTGTTGTAAAGACATAACGTTCTCATTGAATGACTTGTCCAACCACGGAGTCTCCCCCCACTGACAAGACGCCTCCCAACTCTCCCACCCTTTGTGAACTGCTGTCGCCCACTTGTGCATTTTTTGTTCGCGGAATTAGTACCTTGCAAAAATCTGTTTAGATAAGTGCAAAGTCTATTTCAATAATTATGGCGTCTTAACATTAATCGGCTAAACGGGGACGGGTGTTACGGGGGTGATTCTTGAAATGTGATTTAATAGACTAATTTATTCTTGTCGTTTAATTAACCCTTTCACCACTGAAGCCCGTTTTTATGTGCTGAATGCCATAGCATTCAGCACATAAAAACGGGCTTCAGTGATGAAAGGGTTAAGGTGTCAGATTTGATGGCACAATTCCTATTTAGAGGGGTGCACTGAGTTTTCGAAAACAAGTGCATGCACATATATTCGAACATAAAACAATTTTAAAACATCCCTAAAACAAGCGATTTTCACTTATAAGTGCATGCACGTTTATGCGCGGGGATACGGTATTTACTATATACTTAATCATCACTTATGATAATAATATATCTAGAAAAGTATCTAAGTATGTACATACTCGGCATGGTAAGAATGCCTTGTTCTAAAGTTCCTTCAGCACCAGCTCTACAAACAAATTGATACGTGATTAGTCAGCATTATAATTTGACAGTGAAGAAGATAATCTATCTCCTCTGATCACCAGAGCTGGCTTTTATTTATGTTGTAGTCTAAAATTACTAATCATTTCCATACATATAAAAAGAAAATGACGTCTATTTATATTATACGCATATGTCAGACTTAAGAGAACTGTATTGTCACTTATTTGACAGCCGACATACATGCATGCGATGAATGTCAACACGTAACGTGGTCCTCACGTGCAAACGAAATAAAATGCGATTTTTTTCGAAATCAAGATCGAGGATGTAGGCCTAAGGATTATACCAGGTTTAAGTGAAGAGAAGATATATTTACAAGCAAATCAGCAAGAAGTTTCACAGTAGAACAAAAAAGTAAGCTTGTGAGTCCTACTGAAAATATTTAACTCGGGATAGTGTTCAAATTGAATCATCAATAAAGATATATTGTGGCTCGTGCTAATGATTGATTCGGTGTGGCACAATTCTGCTGTAATGTTGGGCCAGTGCAGAGCAGATAACATAATACGGCACTTGTTCCGTTTTCTACTCAGGGTCCGTATTATCGCGATTATGGTAGTTGCGATTATGGTAGGCTTCTGATTGGTCGAGATGACCATCTCGGTTAAATGTGTGGTTTTATTAACGCGTACTAATGAAAATGGTATACCAGTTACTTTTTAGCTCATCTATAACTGTTTTGCTAGCAAAGTGCAGCGATGGGGCGAGACGGTATACATAAATGTGCACTGACGTCAGAGACGCGAGAAGTTCTGCTCAGTTCTAGAGCGAAATATATATTGAAACACACCCTCTATATATGGAGAATGTTCAATGCACATCGCATTGTAAGAAATTGTAATACGATTTTAATTTTAAAAATAATCACATTGATTCGCTGTAAAATATAAACGTATTTATGTTTCTAATGTTTAAATTATTTTATTAATACTGAATTCAATACTTACGCCCACGATTCCCCTCTATTTTGTCTTAAACATTGAAATATAGTAGTAGCTCCAATTCCATAGCCAGACTAAAATTAAAATAGTATTTTTATAAATCTCAAACAATAATTCACTTGTTATATTCAAGCGACTAATATAAAGGAGAATAGAGGAAAGTTACCAAATCTTAGATTCTTCAATTACCACAATGAAATTAGTTAATTCGCTGGTGCACCCAAAATTATGTATCGTCCTTTGGGTATTTAAGAGATGACTATTCTCCATTGAAATGTGAAAAGTACTCTTCTCAAACTACAGGGGACAACAATATAAGTATATAGCACAGTCTATAATCCATCATAGCTATTTGCCAATAATATATTAATATTCAGATGATTGACGTTAGACAAGAGATTATCTACATACATGATAAATTATCTCTGGTTTCACTATATCATAGCTGACACAATACATTGATCCCATGCTGGGTTGGTATTGGCCCACCAGAATACTCTTTATAAAATGGCAGTAAACAGCAAAATAACCTACGAGAGCGGAGTCACCAATTGCAGCCACCACACCGATATCATGGGGTCTCAAAGCATTCACTATAAAAAAACACGTTTTTATAATTAGACCCACATATACTAACATCATAACATTTATTGAGCGTTGGTTCAATAATTTTACAACAGCTATGTCACATTATATCAGTCAGTCAGATCAATTCGACGACAATTCAAATTAAGACTGATGTAGCCTAATATTACTGTATGTATTTAATTATATCGGCCCTTGGTATTTTCTTTATTAGTGTAGTTACGTATTATCGCCAGCACCAGGTCACCAGTTCGGGGTTTGTCTCTCTTTTTCGGTATTCGGTTTTCATATCAGCCCCTCATAAAGGTTCACATTTACCGGCTATCTTGACCCGAGAGGTATATATAGCAGGCTCGGTTTCAGAGCTCAAACTTCGAAATATGCATCTGGAGGCCAGTGTCATCTGACTCCTCTCCTCATTATAAACTCATTCTGGCCCATTTAGCTTGTATGCGAGCAAAAGTGCTTTTAAGCCCTATACATTCACTTATTTATTTATTTATTTTAATGATTTCTTTTAGCGATATTATCTTTGTGACATCTTGTTAATGATATAGTGAGCTGTCAAAATACATTGGACTAGAGTTTCCCCAGAATGCAACAGTGGCCCCTGGACATCACACAAAGACATATCACCCCACATCCACAGTTATCAGACAAGATAATAATGATATATGCGTTTCATACACATCGCCGCATTAAGAGCTAGTTCCCAAATCATATAAACTCTATATATTTGACATTTTTTTTGGGTAATAATTCACCAATTTCTCTCATGTGGGCTTTGTGTTGAGACACGAATGGTTGTGTTACAGTGGGGGTCTGGAAACAGTTGACCTCCAGAATTTTGACAATGAGAGCTTTCCCAGCCAACACGGCACACTCAACAAATGTTGGTTTAATGTCGGCCAACGTCGCAGAGGTTGGTTTAACATTAAAACATGGGCCGATTTCTCGTTGGAGTAATATCTTGTAATCAGTTCAGTCCATGATATTAATGCCGTAAAAGTGTACTCTATAGGCTAATGTAGGCCTACACCTGAATCTTTAATAAGCTCCTGACCCACGGCCGGGCCTAATGACGCAGAGAAGATTGTTTTGAAGGCGTGGATTATGCTCATGCCTGGCTGATTATAATACACTTTTGGTTACAATCACACGTAATTGTTGCTGTCGTGGTTAAGAGCTCAAAGGGTTTTGGTTGAAATAATGTTGGCCCGGCATCACAGAAGGTGGCCCAACTTTATTTCACAATTGGGCCAATGTATCGTGGTATCTGGGTACTGGCCTTTCTGACGACGAGGCATAAAAGTGTCACCAGCATAGCAATTGTCGCAGTGATGTGCCTCCAAGTATGTATACAGAATGTTGAGTTGTTGTTGGGCCATCGTCATACACGTTTGTTCAACATTGAAGCAACATTGGTTGACCGTCCAGTGGTTGCTGAAGATGCTGGTGTAGAATTATGACGCGCTAGGTCAGTGTTGGAGTAGGGTTGGGCCAGCGTTGTAGACGATTAAACGACTTTGAACCAACAATAGGCTGCGACGCTGGCCTAACATTAAATCGGAATTGGGTAGGTGGACCAATATTGTGGATACGATGAACATCATCTTCCCTTGGCCAGTCTCACGTGAGTGTTGCCGCAGGAGCCTGGCCGTATCGAGTACTACAATCAGTTAGTCTGTCTATGTGGTCATCTTGGGGGTGTGTCTGAGATTCAAACCTCATTGGATGTTTCAGATTTATAAAATATGTCATAAAAGGTCACGAATAATTGACTTCTTGTTCATCTGTCATGCACAGTTACCTGTTTCCGATGCTAGATGTATTATATGGACAAGTTGGAAATCTATCATTTTGGACAGTGAGTTGTACCGAATTTCGTCATGGCGGCCAGTAATCATATAGTGGCCGCCATCCAGGGAGCTGGGAACACAATGACATCAGCGTGAGATTCCGAGCTTATATATCTATCTGATCTATCATACCAACGTGAACAAGCAAGCTTTGCTGTGAGCCAGCTGTCAAACGCTGTCTGATTGGCCGGTCTTGAGACGAGTGACATTCAAGGTATCTCGCTATTTAAAATAATTGGACGCTATGCTCGATAAAGCAAGGTATCTGCGTGCTCGCGGGTAAGATAACTTGTTGTGGAAGATGGATGTACATGTATTCATATCTTTTGAGAGTCAGACGTTGTACACAAGGCTAGGTGTCTACTGTTTAGGCCTCTATGTTTAATTTCTCCGTTTTAGATCAGGAAAAATCCAAAATCTAATGAGGGAGGGCGTAATAAAACATTTAAGAAAAAACAACATTGAACCTATTTTTGGAAACCTAATGAGAGCTACGAAATAAGAAACCTTTTTATCTATTTGAAAAAAAGTTATTGAGGGCGACAAAAAAACAAGCAAAAAAACATAGCTGGAAAAATGTTTTTTTATCTCCTGAAATAAACATTTTTTTCGAAGATCGGAAACAATCCAATGCGCGCTAGGCAGGAAAATACCTCATGTTTTTTCGATAATGCGCTGCATGAATCTAATGTGCGTTCATCTAAAACAGCGAAAAATACCATAGTGGCCTTATGGATACGTACGGCGTAGTGGTGGTTTACATACATCTTAATGAGTACACGTATGTTGATGTTGTAAATTTAATTAGATTTAATATGAAAGTGTAAATTAATTGTAAAATAAATTATAGATATACGGAAATAGAAAAAAGTTTACCTGATGTCGCCGTGTTTTCTCTGGCCAATTCCGGGCAGTCCCATTTATGAAACTAGAAAAACGTACGTTTTAACTTCATGGAGACATGAGTTTATAAGCAAATTCAAATATTAAAACCTCTTCCACGTTATATAAATAATACAATATTTATCAATTCAAGGTAAGGATAAAAAGAAAATTTATTGAGTTGAGTTGAGAAAAACAGTGAACTTGAGTACAATAATCTCTACTTAAAAAGAATAGAAAACAGTAAAAAGAAAACAATTTGTCAGTGAGTACAATATAATTTAATGCGCTTTTTTCTTTATTATTAATATGACTTGAACGATATTGCTATTGTATTGTACTTTGATTACCTATGTCACAAAATCTGCAGCAGTATAGCTCAATCAGTAATTTTCATGCATTGAAAGTTTAATGTCCATGCTACAATATTCTAAATATATCAAAATCCAATCACAAAAATAATAGTTGGTTGTCACAAAAAAATAATCTCCAAAGGGTCCTTCGTAAGGCTGTCCAATATGGTCGTTGTTCAGTATTATTGCTACGGAGTATAGAATCACTTGCTCAAAAATTAAAAGAAAACTTGACTGAATAAAAAAATATTTCTGGGAGACATATATACTGTTAAAAAATGTTCAATAAGCTGACGATACTATTGTATTATAGAGTATATTCATTTAGGAGTACATTAGCAATCAAAATATCAAAGAAATGTGAATATGTAGCTGGACTGAAGCTAAACTTTCAAAAACCGAAGCTCTCTGTTTCACCGATAATTTTGCAACTGTTCAAGTCATTCACGGAATAAAATCTATAATTGAAGGAAAAACAAAATGGCCAGACATGTACACGTGGGTCATAATATAAAGCCTGTAATGAAAAAGACTGGATAAAGAAAATTCGGCAAATTTATCAATTGTTACAAGTATGGAAGAAAAGCAATCTCATCACCATTGGAAAAATAACCATTTAGTCTAGCAATGCCTACAATTATAGATGTAGTACAAACAATATATGAACGCATATCTATAATAATTAAAGCGACCCTTTTTCTTATTTATCTGGCCGAACAAAATCGGATTCAACGTAACATACTAATATGACTAATTGAGAAAGGAAGATTGAATATGATTGACATACACGCTTTTGTTAAAACAATTAAGGCATTATAGTCTATCAAAATAAATAAAGCTAACAACAGCGAATGCTACTTTATCTCAAAACACATGGTGCATTCTTGTACACAAAATGAAATTTATTTCTACACATTAATTTTAGATGCTGTAATCTTCCGTGTTCAACACCAACATATCTTGCAGAAATTAACAAGCAATTGTTAGATGCCGTTTTTAAAAGTCGAAGCAGAAAACATATAATGAATCATTTTTTCAAAAATAAATTATTAGGGGAAAATACAAGTTACAAGTAAAAAAACGGGTATGAATTGCTGTACTGAACAGGTTGGATACATGCTAAATTAATATCATATTTGTGAAAGATCTAAAACTATCAACCAATAATGTCTTCAATTCCAAAACGATAACATGTCTGAGGTTATGCAGGTCGAGCATGTATTGAAGCCGTTCAATGAGAGATCTAAACTTTGTACCACCAAACATGAATAAAATAGACGCAACTTATTGGATGCAATTTATCAACTTAATGGATGCAACTTATCTGTGCAGAAGAAAATTTATTTAAGGTTAAGGTTAAAATGTCAGTTAAAAGAAATGTCGAGAAATAATTACAGAGTAGTTATGAATATTTCGCCATGTGGATATCTTGTTTTAAAATGGGACAAATCAGTATAGTGTGTCTTATGTCAAGAAAAGCATCACCTTATTCACTTATTATTTACCTGTGTATCAATCAATCAAGTGTATTCGCTGAAGAGACATGGAAATATGTGTCAAACTTTCTAAAATTAGATATGCTATATGGTTATTAATTACCCTGTTATCATGGTTATGGAAATTATAATATTTATTTTGTGGCATTTTGTATATTCAAACTCCCCCCAAAAAAATTACAATGGTTATCCATAATTTGAAATATTTTTCTAAAATAGAATTTTTTAAATAAATAAAAAATCGGAATATATTTAAAACGGTCTTATCATTAAGCATGCCTATTATAATTATAATATGTTATCTATTTTTATTGTCTTTATTTGCTATGTGTTTATGTATGTTTATCTACTACCTAAAGTAAAATAATATATACAAAATATAATTCTAAAATAAATCCATGAAATTGTATTGTAAAGTTACAAACTTTTATAGAATGACCCCAGGGTATTTACCGGTTGTATTGCGGCCATCTCCTTATCTTCTCGGTTTACATGAGATATTAAATCTGCATCAGCTTTCTCCATCTTTTTTTGCCACATGTCCAGCCACATTGCATTTATATCTGTTTCGGACTCGTTCCGAAAAGGTTCCACTATACAAACAAGAATAATTTGTTTGAAACTGGAATGCTCGAAAAAATCTTCAGACTCAAACAGCAGATGAATTTATGTATTTGAACAAATATTTCAGTGATGAAATCTTAGTTAGTTCAAGCTAGTTCCAGATACACGTAGAATTACTACATAGGTTTAAGTGTGGTATTTTACCCCTATCCTTATAACAGCTAAATGACTGGAACTAATTAACTGATCCACTTAGGTAGGTTAAGGCTATAGCCGCTGCCAGAAATATCCGCACAGATTACAAAGAAAAAGCACTAAGTCGTGTACATGATTGTATTGGGGTATAACTATAAACAGTGATCTGAAGCTTTAAGTTTCGTTTGCGTTTTTCTAGTCCTTCTTATAATGTGGTGAATCCGAATCCCACGACAGAAGTAAGTAAAAGTAAACATTGTTATTTTTGTGTCACATGTTATGTCATAAAACTTAGTATACAATTTATTTTAGCTAAAACATATATGACATTGAGCCGCTGTTCGGCTTATGAGACACATAATAAATCACTATGTAAAAGACTTTCTTCTATTATACATAGTAAAAACAAGCTTGGTGAGCGCATATCATTAGGGTGTGCAGTTTATTATAAAAAATAATCTATCATTAGCATTATAATCAGTGAAATCAGTAATCAATTCTGCGTATTTACTAAAAAAAACTTCGACTCTTAGGTCATCATAAATATAACATTCAATTAAAAAGTGTACTTCATTTAATATCCTTTTATATTACAATATGTAGGCTACATATACGTTGGTCTAAAGGTTTCGCGGGCTGACACCAGTCTCTACCATGGAGAGGCATTTAAAGGGACATGCCCAGGTCTAAAATCATAAAAAAATCGGTGATTTTATCTTAGCATTAATAATATGACCATATGGTGTAAACATGTCCATATGTTAGGCATCGGGGTCATGGTGAAAGACCACCACGCCCTAACTGTATTTTCTGAGTCCTGCCTGGTCAGCAGGGGTGAACAGATTAAGTTAACACCAGGATGATTCTTTCTTTCTTTGCTTTATTCGTGATGTTGCAGATAGTGTCAGATGCTGCGTACTACTGGCCTAGCGGCAGAGAGTGACGACCTGGGCCTGTGGCCAGGCAAAAGTGAGGAGCGGATTTATACGTCCGTCCTCCCGAAGCAGTTGAGACGAAGGGAACGGCTGCGGCGCGAGCTCGCACGTGGTGAGAGGCTGAGCGGAAGCTGACAACTCGTCAGTCTGAGATTCTGTCCGGCCCGAGCTTGGCTACAACGAATTCGGTCTGCAGTTGCTGTCGCCACACAGAGACTAGAACTGCAAAAGTTTTTAATTTTTTGTGCTGCGCATTCACCAATTAGGTTAGATATAGAGACGAAATTCCTGTTTCTAATTATTGACAACCATGTCAAAAATAAGAAATACGGGAATTTCTTCTCTATATCTAACCTAACTCGTAAGTATGCAGCACAAAAGTTTTTAAAAAAAATTGCAGTTCTAGTCTATGGACATGTCTACATCATATGGTCATATTATTAAGCTAATATAAAATCACCGATTTTTTGATGATTTTAGACCTGGGCATGTCCCATTAAGTGCCACATTTTAGCATGGATAATATGCGACGTTCATGTTTAACTTTACATAATCTCCCGTTACAAGACTGCAGACCTAGCTACATGTACTTCACTACCCAGTAATAACAGCACGTTCACCCTATGCTGGTTCAATGCTGGTCCAGCGTCGCAGACGGTGGGCCAAAATTTACCCAGCATTGGGTGAAAGTGCCGTGTAAAAGTGTCTGACAAATCACGCACTTCATATTTTATCTGAGTATATATTTTAAAATATTATCGAGAAAACAGCTAACTTGTATCCAAATATGAACTAACCTGACACTGCTTGTAAGCATAACATTAGCAAATATGGTTTCCACGCCATTCTTGTACACTTTACTTGTGACGCGTCACTTCTCAACAATAGACTGAAAGCTCCAATTATCTGTTGTATTTTATATAGTACCTGTATTACCATGATCACAAGATGAATATGCGGGCCCCCAAATACATAGTTAGTTGTTTCGTGAAGGGGTATTAGCTCTGATGGCTTTTTAATGCTGCTGTGTGTTATTAGATCGCAGATTGTAAATTGATATTGATAATTTTATTGAATTTTCAGCATTCATCATCATGAATACTTCAACTTACTGTCCTTATTAATAATTATTAGTAGTATTACACGCATCATATGATTAAATAAGTCGTGATAATGAAGCGGAATATAACGTTATGGAACGAGTTTATATGAAATAAACCACAGGTCTATGCTTCTATGTAATTTTATTCTAAATAAAATTACCACAGTTTAAAACACAAGTGGTTGCCGCTACATGTATATTACCCACATTTACCTTGAGGAAGGATATAGATTTTGAAATTATAATAACATTCAATATCTTTAGTTCATGGGGGCGTTAGTTTGATTGCTCAATTTGGCCTGCATGAATATAATGACATGATAAACATCCTCGCTGGAGATGGTTTTTATATTTAAACAATTTGTCTAAAAATCATTGACATTATAACACTGATATTCATAAAGTTAAAACAACAGTATTTATTATTTAAAAAAAATGACTATTACAAAATTGAAAGTACATGAGCTGAATTGAATATGTCAGGGTCATGAAGGTGGTTGGTGGTAAGTAAGTCAAGCTGTGGCGCGTCGAGCGACCACAAACACACTGAGAACTAATATAGGCTACATGTACTAGTATGATAATTTTAATATTGTCCCCGAGTGCAGTGGAGCAGACGTTAACCAATCAGCAAATCGGTACAGGTCAGAAAATGAATCAGGTCAGTACAAGTGAGCAGGCCTACATGACAAAAATAAATAGTCTACAGTTCTCCTGATTACGATGATTAACTGATTACGATCATCCACACTTTAAGTTTAGCTATCAGGTATTTGACACACACACATACTACACAACTGATATATACTCGCTGCGGCCGTATTTCCTCTGTGTACACAGATGCATTTATGCGATAATAACAAGCGAAAAATATAACATAGTTGTGCCGTAATAAAAAAATATGTATGTCTATTATTGAACCATTAATCCAAGCTTATTCTAATAACAAAATGATTGTCATGGTGATAATTATGAACTGAACAAATCAATCACATCAAAAATGCCATCAATTGAATTGTTGTACTATGGTCAACACGGCCCACATGATTCACAATTGAGATGTTATCTTATAAATATACAGGGTCAACACTCCCCACATGATTCACAATTGAGATGTTATCTTATAAATATACAGATACTATCAACGGGGATTGTTGTGCAATATAGATTGCTATCATTTCTATAATAATGAAAAAGTTGAGAGTTGTGCATGAAATAATTATTCAAATATACTTTTAAAAACCACGTGTCCACGTGTTTTTTTCAAAAATTCGATAGTTTAATAATAAGTTTGAGGGAGAAAAATTGCCATGAAAATTATAATGTGAAAAATGTAATGTAGGGCCCAACCTATACACATACAAATTGCACAACTGACAGTAAAGCCTCTAGAACTCGAGAAATATCAATTGTCGCGTCCCTAGGACATTATATATATTCGTCTATTAGTTGTTAATAAGTCGCTATTATCTTTAACCTAAATAAACAAATCACTGGCGGTTCGTAGCTCGTACATTTAAAACTACTATAGCAAGCTTTATTTGCGGATAAGTTAATTGCTTGGTTGGGTTATTTTCAGCCATGAGTGTTATTTAATATTATCAGACCTCTTTTAGAATTAGCCTACTATCTCACGGTTCTATGATTTTTTGCACATATAATCTTTACCGAATAGATAAGTGCATCATGAGAAAATCTCACAAAATGTCTCTACTCCTGTTGATTTTGTAGCCATCTGTTTAATTTATGTCAATCGTTGACAAATGTATACTTTTGCTCAGAATAAATCATAAACTGTTAGTCCAAATATTCTGATAACTAGCATTGTTTGTTGACTCTTTGATGCAGTATATATTATTGACGTGCTTATTAAGACCAGTGCAAAATTTGAATCTCTATATCATCTATTAGCAGTATCTGGACACATTTGTCTAAGCAATTTTAAAAATTCAGGTACTCGTATTTGAAGCAGTATGTTGGTCATCTTACGTGTTCATATTTACATTGTTCCAAAATGTTCAAAGATATCGAGTGTACATTGCTGCCTACTATATGCAATTATTAGTATTATTATTCTCCTCCTCCTCCTCTCCTTTCTCCACTTCTTGATCCTTCTCCTTCTTCTTTATTATTATTGTTATTGAATAATTCGATGTAAACATCAATATTAATATAATATTCACCAATTTTTCGAAACATTCTCTAATAGTTTACCGCCGCATCAGTTCAAATTTGCAAATCCAAAATGGCCTCCCCATTTCTTTCTTGGAGTAAACGCATCTAAGCAGAAAATTGACTGTTATTTATGCAGCCTGGCAATACATACTTGATACACTTATTATGTTGTTTTTTTCATACGTTTGAAGTTGGAACTTACGTCAGCAACATTATAGTCAAAAATATAATGAGTAGCCCCTATAACGCAGCCCCCGTGAAAGTGCTAGGTGTACAAGTAAAAAAAATGGTCATAGGTTTGTCCACAAATGAGATGATATCGATGAGGCGATTATCTGACTTTCTGACTAAAATGCCTTCTGACTAACGGGCTTTCTGACTAATAATCCTTACTTATTTTCTGACTAACGGGCCTTCTGACTAAACGGCGGACACCGGTTGGACGACTCCATTCACAATAAGGGGTGAATATACAATTTAAGGGTCATTTAGTGTCTTTTGGCTATTCTGAGCAAATTTATGCATTGTGTGGGTCCGATTTTTTTGATTTTGTCCTATGGGCAATACGATAAACTGCAATGTGCTAAAATACACGAATTTGTACACAAATGCAATGTCTCCCAATATCTAACACCTGAAACATAGACTGTTTTAACATGGAATATCCCTTGGAAATAACTTAACCCCGAGTTATTTTGTAGCGCAATTGTTATGTTCAACGGAATTTATCCATATACAGACATGAACTTGTTGCCAAGGATACATTTACTGAGGCGTTTTAGCTGTCTCACGCAAACCGGTCAATTCAGCAACGCCAATGTTATCTAAACTGTTCAAATTGTGGTGTGATACCATTCAATTTCTTTGATATATGTACTGACAGCTGCAAAGTCCCAATATTTTGAGGTAGGTGAAATATTTGTAAACATTCAATCTGAACTGCTATTTTGTAACCAAAACAATCACCCCTGAAGCGTATTCAATTTCTGTGTCAACTCAGAAACACTCATAATTTAGCAAAAAATCATTGAAAACATGTTAAACTGAACAAAGTGCTTGATAATGATGGCCATCCCCCTACCGCATCAGTGGACAATGATGCATCTATTTTAAATACATTAAAGATCGTTTTATGTTGTCCGTATTCAACTCAGCAACATTATCATTCCGATCAACTCAGCAACGTTTATGAGTTGATCACTTAACTTAACGTTGCTGAGTTGACCAAATTTAGCTTTCTGTCTCACTAATGTAATTAAGACTAAAAACGTAACTCTTTAAATGTAAAATGCAGTTAAATAATGTGTTTTTAATTAAATTAGACTGAGAGAGTATTCGCTTATGTAGACATTTTTACAACAATGAAAAAAAGTTTCTGAGTTGAAAACAAAAACGTTGCTGAGTTTACTGAATTCTGCTTTCTGTTCCCCTTTTTGTAGTTAAAACTGAAATTTTAACTCCGTCAATGTAAAATGCAGTTGAAAAAAAGCTGATTTTGATTGAATTAGAGTGAGAGAATATTTTAGAAGTTGTTTACATAAATAAAACTACAAATAACACTTAGTTAAATTTCTAAATCAAATTTACCCTCATTATATTGGCATTTATGTATTGTACAGTGGCCTTCGAAATACATTTTCAAATTAGGCTTGTTATGATCCCATTTCTTTTTTGTCTTTATAATGATGAAACAATTGTTTTTTTTTCAGAAAATGCGGCTCAAGTGTTTAGAGATCTCGTAGATGAGCTTAAAACATGACTTTTACGTGCAATTATCGTGTTTTGTCAACTCAGAAACGATGATGTCAACTCAGCAACTATATAATTTCACAATAAGATCAATGTTCTGTCTTAGCAATTTTTATTTCAAAAAGTGTTATAAATACTAACATATCACTAAACTATCATACAAAGCAATTTTTTATCTTTAAAATTTGAAAATGATCAAATATATATATATAATTCGTTGCTGAGTTGACATTTTATTTTTACGGTCCTTCACAAATCTGTTCGAGATTAAGCTCTGATATTTTAAATGTGTATCACATAAGCCCTACCCTCAATACCTGACCCTAGTATATATAATTTGAAGCGACTTATTTTTTTCAAAAATACAGATTGAAAGACCCCTTAAATTGTATAATCATTCTCATTCCTGGATATTTACCACTACTGAGGCGTGACCGGAACAGACACGGAGGGGGTGTTGCTGTTTATATTGGTGACACCTTAAATGCTAAAAGATGTCCCCTACTAGAACCAGACTCAGGTGAATTTATTTGCATCGATTTGTACGATAATTTTTCGTATTACATGATATGTTTCTTTTATAGACCTCCTAACACACCTGTCTGCTGAGATTTCTTTTATTTTATTTCGAGCTGAAGCTGCGGCATTTTCAAAGTTTTTTTTCTTGGTGACTCTAATAGCAAAAACAAAGTATGGTGTTCATCTGATAATACTTGTCCTGCTGGCAAAAATTTAAAACTTTTTTTTCACTGATAGTAATTTCATACAATGAATTGACTCGCCCACTCGCTTTAGTGCCTTTTCACATTCATGTATCAATCACATTTTTACTAAGATGTCCTCACATATTATAACCGATAGCGGTGTTTTGCCCCGTGACGTCTGCTTTGACCATTCTCCTGTTTTTGTTAATATCCGACTTAATTCAAACATTAAAAATAAATCTTACAAGAGGAAAGTTTGGAATTTCAAGAATGCATATTTTGACAAATTTTTCGCACGACTCTTCAAAACATATCTTGGAATGAAATTTTATCGAAAAACGACGTAAACGAGACAACTTCAATTTTTATGGAAAATATAATTAAGGCAGCAATACGATATTACTAAAGATAAGCCCTGGTTTTCAGGCGACCTAAGGCGATTAATTAGGCGCAGAAATATAATGTATTCGCTCGGGCCTTTTCCCAAGCGCTTGGAAACGGGCACATGTCATTCCTTTACATAAAAGTGGTGATTTTACACTTTGTAATAATTATAGGCCCATTAAGTTTTTGTCATCTGTTTTAAAAGTATTCGAAACAGTCATTTCCAAACATATTTACCAGTTTTTGAAATTACACAATCTGCTCTCAGAAAAACAATCAGGTTTTATTCTTAGGGATTCTACTGTAAATCAATTAACAAAAAAATGTCACGATTTCTTTTCTGAATTTGATAAAGGCAATGCAATATGTGCGGTTTTTCTAGATTTCTCCAACGCTTTTGATAAGGTTTGGCACAAAGGTATATTATAAAAATTATGTAAGTATGATGTAAAAGGGCAAGTTATCTTGGAGGTAGGGAACAACGTGTTATAATGCAAAACGCCGAATCAACGTGGAGGCCGATTACGGCTGGTGAAACACAGGGATCGGTCCTTGGACCACTTCTGTTTTTCTATACATTAATGACTTGTGTGACGACATAGAATCGGTGATTTATCTTTTTGCTGATGACTGCTTACTTTTTCAAAAAAAAGACACAAACAAAGAATGGTACACTGTCCCCATTCAAACACTGTCGCGTTACGCTGAAAATCCTGCCCGAGCGGCAGTTTCGTTTAAATGAAAAAAGTAATCATTTCATACAGGGGGAGGGTGGTGGAAGGGGTCGGGGAAGGCCACTTGCAGTCGGCATGAACCAGCACACGGCGTGGCAGTGTGTAGGCACACACACTGCTACCGAGTGTAGAAGAAAGGGACCTCATGCGAATTGTTATTAAAAGTTTGTGGTATATGCACAATGCAAAATAGAAGAACATTTCACAAATTATTAAGATTATTTTCGATCATTAATTACCAAGGCACCTCTCTGCGTTAAAACAAAAGTTCCCATGCAATTCTACATTAGCGACATAACAGACCAAATCAATCTATGTCAAATTAGGCTGAATTTTTCGTCCCTAACTGATCATTTATATACCTATACCAATTCATGTATCGAAAGCTGTCATGTAGTTGCAGTGCTGTTCCTGAAACACCACAACACTACTTTTTAGACTGCTTAAGCTATCAAGATCAACGCCAAGAATTATTTAGTTCCATTAACAATTTTCTCTCCCCAGATTACCCACTTTCACTTGAAATATTGCTACGTGGTAGTCCAGTCCTAAAAGTTGATAACAATGTTTTTCTCACCACTAAAGTCTTAAAATTCATTCATAAATCAGCTAGATATATGTAACAATTGCTACTCGCTCCACTGGTGAACAAAGGCAACATAATTATCATATTATCATAATGTATTACAATGGGCATGTGTTTTGTGATTATTAATTGTTTTCTTTCTATCTTTCTATTGTATTCTATTCTATTCGAAGAAATCACTCAATTAGCTTTCTGTAGCTATTATGTAATGCTCTCGAAATAAATATGTTTATACTAAAAGTGTCTATCTCTGTACATGCTTGACCGATTTGTATGACTTTTGCGTCATTTCGTACATGACGTGATATGATAATCCTTATCCAGATTATTTAATGATCTTGAAGGGTGAATTTATAGTTCAATGTCAAGGTCAAACATAAAATTAACACTTTTTATGGTCTTGTATTTATTTTTCCACAATGCAATACTTTACATATATGGTAAAATAATGGCCATCTCTAGATGTGTGTACACATTTTGATATTATCTAATTTATTTTAATTTGGCTCGGTATTGTATTGCACCTTGCTGACACCGGATGCAAAATTTTGACTGTCCCAGATGCTGATAATTATGATTTATAAATGTTTGAAGAAGTGTGTAATGCTGTCCTTTATAAATTTTTAAAAAGTAGGGCATATTTACGAAGTCCTTGTGTCACGATATTGCCACCAAATGTAACATTATATACACAGCTGATGAAAAGAAAACTCAAATATATTGGATAGTCTGCAAGACTGCAACCTACCAATGCAAAATACAGAGCGAGATTTGTTAAATCATTATGATTACCATAATCATTAAGAAATTGAAATTCACAAAATTTAAGTAATTCCATATTATACAGAAACGTGATAATCAAATTAATGATCATATAAATTTCTACTCTATAATAACATTATGAACACGATTAATGTAACACGTCTCAGAAAATATTTCTCAGCGTACCGTAGCTACGGAGCTTTTAAAGGGACATCTGAAAAATGAAAATATTTTGAATCTGTGGCAACAGATTCGAATCTGTGGGAACATATTTGAGCCTGTGGCCACATATTTAAACTAATCTGTGGCCACATATTGGAATCTGTGGGAACAGATTTGAATCTGTGGGAATGGATTGCAATCTGTGGCCACATATTCGAATCTGTGGGAACGGAGTGCAATCTGTGGTCACAGATTCGAATTTGTGGGAACAGATTCGAATCTGTGGGAACAGATTGCCATCTGTGGTCACATATTGGAATCTGTGGGAACAGATTTGAATCTGTGGGAATGGATTGCAATCTGTGGCCACATATTCGAATCTGTGGGAACGGAGTGCAATCTGTAGTCACATATTCGAATTTGTGGGAACAGATTCGAATCTGTGGGAACAGATTGCAATCTGTGGTCACATATTAGAATCTGTGGGAACAGATTTGAATCTGTGGGAATGGATCACAATCTGTGGCCACATATTCGAATCTGGGGAACAGATACTAATCTGTGGGAGCGGATTGCAATCTGTGGCCACAGATTCAAACTAATATACATATCCTGCGACTTTGGTTTACTGTCCTATAAAAAATACGATTGTAACACATCCCACGTGGTCGTGAAAAATCGAGGCGACGAAAAGCACTCTGAAAATCCCATGCTGGTGATAATAAACCAGGTTACACCAACGCACTTCTTTCTAACCAAGATAAATCGAAATAAAGTCGAGCTGATTTAGCCAGAATATTGCGTCGTAATGATCTGTTTCAATTGAAGCATGCCATTTGTTTGGTGCTTTAATTAAATTTAATTTGAAATAACAATGCATAGCCTATAGTTTCCAAGTAAATCGTAACATTATGCTGTCAAATTAAAAAACCTTGAATTTCTCGGAACTTGAATTTTTGGAACTTGATGTTCCCGGAACGTGGGAACTTCGGAATTTGGGAAGTTCGGAACATGGGAAGCTCGGAACGTGTTTAAGTTTATACCCATAGTACGCCCGATACAGCTTGTTCACGACCGCGTGGGATGTGTGACAATCGTATTTTTATAAGACAAAAAGTCACAGGACATGTAGATTAGTTTGAATCTGTGGCCACAGATTGCAATCTGTTCCCACAGATTCGAATCTGGGGCCACAGATTGCAATCTGTTCCCATAGATTCAAATCTGTTCCCACAGATTGCAATCTGTGGCCACAGATTCAAACTCGTTCCCACAGAATGTAATCTGTGGCCACAGATTCAAACTCGTTCCCACAGATTCGAATCTGTGGCCAACGTTAACGGTTGCAATCCGTTCCCACAGATTCAAATCCGTTCCCACAGATTCGAATCTGTGGCCACAGATTGCAATCTGCTCTCACAGATTCAAATCTGCTCCCACAGATTCGAATCAGTGGCCACAGATTAGTTTGTATCTGTGGCCACAGGTTCAAATTTGTTCCCACAGATTCGAATCTTTGACCTCAGATTCAAAATATGTTTATTTTTCAGATGTCCCTTTAAAAACTCCATACTTTAAAAACTGCGTACGTACCAAACGCATTTACACAATAAATTATTAAATTCTGCTAGTCAAATTAAATTAATACAGCTTAAGATATACAGTGTGGCAGTAGCTGTACCTAGGCAACGCTATTGGACTGTTGGTGTTTGTGCCTTGAAGTTCAATTATATATAGCTGAAACTTGAGCTTTTTCACATGACATTTTTTTCTAAAGCTTTATCTTTATGTTTGACTTGGGCATATATCAGATGACGTTATATGGACGCCTGCAGTGTTTGTGGACATGAATTATTTTCTGAAATTATCGTATCGTAATGCATGCTTAATGCTGAATCTAACGGTTGGCTTGTTCTAGAACATTTTAAATATGGTACACCGTTATCTGTTTAGCAGAATTTGTTTTCTATGTATCATAACAAAAAAAAGCAAATAGTGATTTGAGAGTATGTTCTCCACTAACGCCATGCGCTATGAAATATCCCACTGACTGCAGCTAATTTTGGGGAAGGACTCGTCAAAGGCTGCGTATTATAGAACTGACTGAAAATGGACTAGCAAATGTCTAGTCATTGTTGTCTGCTTTTTTGAAAATGTCAATAGGTCAATTTAGGAGGAGGTGACAGAGGTCTAATTAATTAATTGTGATTATTTTCATTGGCGGCCATTTTGTATTTATGCTAATTACATCAATAATGAATTTTCAATAACCACTCATTTAGTTTTATAAAATTACATGCAATATTGTATTATTTTAGTAACGTCTATCCTATAGAAAAAGAAAGATAAAACCGCTAAAAAGCGTACCTTTGTATTTGACCTTGATTTTGTCCTATAAATTGATCTTGAAATGTCATATAAATATTTAAACTTCATTTATCAAAGAAAGCTGTATATAAATATACCACAAGTTAATTTAAATCGATCAATTTAGTTCAGAGGTGGACTCTTCTCTGATATTGGAATATTGCCAATGGGAAAAAGGCATGGCCCAAAAATACATCCCCCCCGCAATTAGTTGAGCTCAAGATTTTTTCGTATACCTTATGCAATAATTTGGTGACAAATCTGTCTGCCCTCTCGTAGTTCCAAGCTCGGACATGTTTTGACAAAAATACCCTGTGCTATACTCTAAAATGATTATTAGCTATATCAGGACTATAGCAAAGTGGATATTTAAATATAAGAAAAACAACATATTTGGGTTGCTGTGACAACGTAACAAATGTACCAAAAACAACGCTTATCTGTTATTTCTCTATTTCTTACATTGGACATGCATGTCTGAAAATAGATCCCATCCTTATTTCTCGTTTAACTGGTTAATGTGTAACACATTTTTGTTTTAATTTTACTAATTCTAGTCTATGGCCATGTTGACATATTCTTGCCATATATATCAAATATAATTTTGGCCTGATTGTGTTGCTTTAATCTTATTAATTCATATATTTTAATAAGAGTAAATGAAGATTTTTAGTATTTGTTCAGATTATAATGATCACTACGATACTATCTTGATCAAAGATATTTACGGGATATTTGTGTATGTATATTATGTGAAAGTTAGTAGAGAAACACATACTTGTATACTTGAAAAAGCCATGTTAAAACGTCTTGAACTTTCCAGTGGTGTTAGGCACGCAAACACCTTGCATTGAGATGATATTACTATTCATATACTACAAATATATCCGGACCAATCACATTGACTACCGCCAAAAATGACATCTGACCCCGAGTGTGACCTTATTCAACTGACGTCATTCACCACCGCTCATGTAATCATCACCCCTATCTCATCGTACAGGTCACCGTCTGCACGACTTGTTGTCTGCGCAAGATGTGTATGAATATCTTGCATCGTGTTCCTAAATCGTCTGCACTGTTTAAACTCTCGAAATCAAACATTTATAACAATGGCATCAATATATTTATTGTCCTTAATACATATCATAAACCAACAATCAATCCTCAATATACGTCACACTTATTTTCACAACATTTCTTAGAATTGTTATAGTTTACAACAGAAACATCACATTAATAGTCATAGCAAATGTTCCTTGGTCAAAGTAGTCTTTGTTTACCATGTAAAAACGAACCACACCATACGTTATACATATTGAGTTGCAAAATATTGTTTCGTCTATCTATTTTTAGAACGTTATTTTATGTGATCAAGAATTGAGATGAGTTCGTGTTTTTTGCTTATAAAATATAGCATATTATAGAATGATTGAGTCTTCTGACTCAATTACACACATATTTATACTTCCGTGCAGTGTGCATATTGAAACAAGATTTACTATCTTCCGTCATTTTTTTCGCTAAATGTATTGGTGGTTGATAATATGAAATAACCCCAGATAAAATATTAATACAACTGAAGGCGTTGAGCACAATTGTACCAAGAATAATATCACCATAAACACACATAAACACAAATATACATCAATTATACACATTAGTATTATTACATATGACAAATAATACACGTAATATTACTAATACAACTGGAGCAAATGGAGAATTGTTTTTACTTTATTTTTATATGAACAATAAACTAAAACTAAGTTTAGGCACGATAAAATGTATCAATACAATAAAAAGATAATAATGCAATGTATTTGAAATTGTATTTAACAAACTCGTCCCTCAAGTGAGAAGGTTGACATTCTCCGACATATATCATATATATTTTACACTGTTCAAAACAGTATAATTGCAAATAAAATTGTATTATAATAATCACAACAACAGATTACTTGTCAACAGAGTATATAGAAGAACTATTACGCGATCAAGACATTGAAAACGCTAAATTTCCAGTTTCATTATTGAGAAAAATATGTCGGTGCTGTTATCATTATGTTCAAATCATTAGTAACAGGTTTCTCTGCGATCAGTAATTTGGAATAAGCAATTAGAAGGTTAAACCTTAACCCTTACAGCGCGGGGATCGACTTTAGTCGACAGAATCTGACGTCTGTAGACGCCAGATTCTGACGACTAAAGTCGATCCCCGCACTGTAATAATTAACACATTTCCAATGGCCGGAAACCCATAACATAGGTATTCAAATGAATCAGAAAGAGCTAACTAAGACATTTGTGATGTTTTCAAATTGAAAGAACCCCTTTGGTTTCGATGTTTTTTTTACAAATTAAATCAGCGCTTTAACCCTTTAACCGCCAAATTATTCGATCTGAATTTTCACCCACTTGAAGTTGTGTCTCGCTGACGCGATCCACAACTTCAAGTGAGTAAAAATTATTCAGATTTGACAAAATGGAGGTCAACCCTTTTCAAATCTTGCTGGTTGATGTCACATTTTATCTTTAACATGTTTAAAAGGTGGTACTTAATGTGCTAATAAAAAAGAAAGTCCCGAATATATGTGACACCGGAGGTTAAAGGGTTAACACTGTTTAAGGGTTAAGTTATCTATATCTAATTTTACCCCACTTAAGGTTCACTCTCGCTGACGCGACACAAAACTCAAATAGGGTGAAAATTATTCAGATTTGATAAAATATAAGTCAATCTTTTTTTTAATTTCCCTGATCTAAGACACTTTTTTACTTCAAAGGGAATAATTAAAATGTTAAAACAATCATCGCAACAGATAATAGTTGTGATTGGCGGTGAAAGGGTTAAGTGACTTGTGATACACTTGTCACCATGCCAGACGTGGAGACATTGGGCATTTTACCATTAGTTTTTAGTGCTGTGGCGACAAAAGCACTTATTAACCAGGGCCAATGCATCCTGTCGAAAACGGCGACCGCTGAAGAAGTAAAGGAATGGGTTGATAATATGATTGATGTCGTTCATCAGATGAACAACAGTAAGGGCCTTTATGTATGTGAGGAATTTTTCGTTACTAACCATATATTTCCAGAATATCAAGATGACGTTGAAGACGCATTGTGGAACAAAGAGAATAACAAAGGTAACGGAAACCAGCAGCGCCATACGTGTCACGTGGGCCTCTATATTTACTCCTTTTTTGCCACCAGCTTGTTTGGCGCCACCTAGAAGAGCCGCCTGGCGGCGTACTTTAAAAGCTAGCAGAAAATTGAGAAGGACCATAAGTACTGTTGGTGTGTAGCTGTACCAGGCGACATAAGCCCAGTTGAACCGAGTAATTATGTCAATATAGTCAAGGTTAAAAATGCACTGGTAGCCTGTCGGATACGCCTTGCCATGCAGAAGCCAAAGATGGTCACAAACAGTTATTATGGAGACCACCACGACTCCAGCGTACACGAGCATGACACGTTTTAAACTACACAGTTCTCTGTGACGAAAGGGGAACCAGACAGCGATACATCTGTCGACAGTGAGCACTACCACCAACCAGACGGCCACTTGAGGAGTTAAGTCCATCAAGAATCCATAGATACGACATCCATTATCACCCAGCACCCAGTTATACTTGGTAATCATACTAATAAATCCTCGAAACAGAATTGTAAGCATATCCCATATAGCTATACTGCCCATCAACATGTATGCAGGATTTTGACGGAGGCGTGAAAAAAGTACTGCGAAACAAAACATGTTGAATACAACTGCCATCGGAATTAGATAGTAGTATTTTTTCTCCAGTATTTGGATGCACACACGAAAAGTGTCAGTTTGCATGATGTACCCAGGGTCAAATAGTGGCAGCGCGGCTGTCGTACCTAAGACTGTCTCGTTGAAGGAATCATGTTCAGTCATGGCTGATGTGTTCGTGGAGTTATTCATTGTTATTATCTGTGAACTGTGTTGTCCTGCCTGCAATCACGATCACGTATGGCCAATTATCTAGAGAAGTTTTCGAGTCATCCTAATTTATAAAGCAAAACATTGTCATGCTTCGTGGACCATTATGAAAAACAGCTCGGACGATGTTTTCCATTAAGTACACACATTGCCAACTTCACCTCTGATTTGGACAAAAAATATTACACGCACAATGGGCTAAATTAACCTTTATGTTTTTAAATTGCTCACAACTTTATAGCATTTCAACCTAATTTGTAGCTGACTCAACAATAATACATATACCTACGTTTACAGTGTAGACATTTGTGATTAGGAATTAATGCTTGTTTGAGATTTTAATTTGCTCTCTTCCAGTCAATGTTTATGGTGTTAAAACTAAAAACGATTTAAAGCGTCGCCCATTGTTGATCATAATATCTCAGTGCATGGGCAAAGATCACATCCGGTATACGTTACTAGGTCTGCATATGGACAAACACACAACACACACAATTGTCCATGGATCAATGGATCAATAGTGGTGTGGGGAAGGTGTGACAAAGGCATTGCATATTGTATTGAACGACTCTGTGATATCTGAATGAACATACCATTAAAAGACAACAGCATCAAATGCTAAAACTCACACAAAAATTGGTAACTAAATGGGACTCAAGCTGAATGGGACCCATAGAGGTTATTAAATTATCCTTAAATTATATATATGAGGATTTCATAATTTTAAATATGCTCGTTTCACAACAATAACGTTGGATACATTAAATATACAAACACGATTTGATTTGAAATAATGGGTTCTCCCCATCTTCAAGTTGATGCTGTCCACTTACTGTCCAAAAACAAAAATATATATATTATTCGCGCTACTATTATTTATCAATTTCGAATAGTCTTAGTATTACATTTAAAAATACATTTTTCTTACAATGTAGTCTTAGTATTACATTTAAAAATACATTTCAGTTTATAAAACTTCAATTACTAACAAACAGATTTTCATGATATCTGTTGTAAGACCAACTTTACCCAGATTGAGCGAATGACAAGAGACTCATTTCACTGAATATGAGTCTCTACGTGTAATACAATCAGACTTAGAATGCTGTTGCCGCTATTTTAAATTATATTAAATTCATCTCATAGGGCTATATCTATATTAATTACCTCAATCCACAATAAAAATGTAAATCATACTAATACAGAGAACCACATGTAATATATCATTTACAAAAGTCAACGAAGTTGCTGCGGAAGCAATTGTTGCAAACGAAATCAGTATATATTTATCAAGGGATGCCTAATGACTGGGTCATTAGTTGGCCATTAGACGAACAATCAAATATTTGTGCGAGTTAAATAGCCTACGGGTAACGACAAATATATCTTAGGCATATCCAATACGCATGTTTTAAATGACGGTCACATATTTCTGTTTTGAAAAAAAGTAGACCTAATTGTTTCAATAATGTTACGCACACTTCAACTTTAATTTTTTTGTAGATGTTCCAGACTAACTGTTACAAAGTAATGTAATTATCAAAGTAAATTCCTTTGGAAAAAAAACAAGAGGTAAAACATTTATTTAGTAGAGATTTTATATTTTAATTGTTTTGTGATACCGGATAATGTAAAACATTATGCTGTCTGGGTTCAAGGTCCTGGGAAAGGAGGGTAAGGAATCTGATCTTTATCTCAATATAGTCAAAAGTAGACGGCAAGTTATAATATTTGAAGGCACTTGACCCGGATATGACATAACAAATCGACGCTGGCATTGGTTACAGGTAGAAGTCGACACATGAGACATGGTTTTATTTATCCCGGGATGCATTTAGCATTATCACAATGTCTCATTTGCAACAATTTGACATGTTTAAGCAAAATTTGACAAACGCATTTAAACTAGGGATATTAGCATAGATTAATAACAATTGATATGTTTCGATCTATTATAATATGTACCACTTATTATGTTTATTGTATATATATTTCTATTACAAAAAAATGATTTTTCTTTATGTCAATAAAATATATGTCTGTCTGTCGGTCTGTGCTATACTGCCGTACAAAGCCAAAATACTGTATCGGCTTACTACAAGCAGATACTGCCATTTGGCTATGCAGAGCTGTATACATGTATAGGGGTCTTTCAAATGCACTAATGGAAATAGTTTTATTGATTACATTTGTATGTTTTGCATTTCCAATGCTTACTCAACGTAACTTAATAGTCCACGCCTGCTACGCTTTAAACCGATATAAAATGCCTAATGCGTAGCAGTGATCTTCATACCCTTGACATTGCTTTGTCTCATCCGAGACTGGCGGGGTGATTAGGGGTAATATTAAACGTGCATGTACTTATACAAGTAAAATAAGCTAGAATATAAATTTTACAATGGTACCTGAAACATATTCCCAATTGTTTGTATTATCAGACAACAGTGAACGAGCCCTTAATCTAATATGTGCAGCTACATCAATGTTATCTCTACCAGCGGAGATTATGTTTTTGATCGTGTTTGTCTGTCTGTCTGTCTGTCTGTCTGTCTGTCTGTCTGTCTGTCTGTCTGTCTGTCTGTCTGTCTGTCTGTCTGTCTGTCTGTCTGTCTGTCTGTCTGTCTGCCTGTCTGTCTGTCTGTCTGTCTGTCTGTCTGTCTGTCTGTCTGTCTGTCTGTCTGTCTGTCTGTCTGTCTGTCTGTCTGTCTGTTTGTCTGTCTGTCTGTCTGTCTGTCTGTCTTTCTGTCTGTCTGTCTGTCTGTCTGTCTGTCTGTCTGTCTGTCTGTCTGTCTGTCTGTCTGTCTGGCTGTCTGGCTGTCTGTTTGTTTAATCATAAGCAGGATAACTAATGAACGGATTTGCATGAATTTTTTTACTAAAGGTGTTTCTCGGGCACAGAGGTGAATCGTGGTGGTTAGTATCCTTTATCATGTTTATTATTACTTTGTGTTCTTCGAATGCGTGCCATATATTGTTCTCAATTAGGGTGACATTTATTTTGCTACAATTAAATCTAGATTCAACGTAGGGAACATACAAATTTTTCATAAAACTGATTATGTAATGATAACTAGATCGTGATTAAAAATAATATGAGCAATGTAAATATTCAAATATTTATGCATGTAGGTCTGCATAAGCATTTAGTTAATCCGTCCATGTATCAATCTATCTCTCACACCAGAGCATCTATTCAGCCATTAATCCGGATCTATCCATCCATTCATGTATCCATCTATCCATTAATTTATTCATTCATTCATTCATTTATTCATTCATTCATTCATACATTCATTCATTCATTCATTCATTCATTCATTCATTCAATTATTCAGTCATCCATGCATCTATATCCGATGTGTAATAGTGATATCAATTGCACAGCATTGGTGCAGAAGGAGATTTAGGAGAAGGTATTCTGTCTTTACCAAGTAAGTATCTCATATCATTCAGAAATTATCTTCTATATTGTTATGTCAGCATTATTTAGTTCAGCTTAATCATGTTATGAATAATTTTAAGGAGTCAGGAAATTAAGGCTAAACGAAAACGTTGTGTAAATCAGCTTACTATTAGGATGGCTTAACATGACGTTGAAGCCAAGGTGCCACCGGACTAAGACCAGTGCGGACCAAAATCACTGTACAATATATACCAATTTCATTTTAAAATGATCGTGTAAAATGGGTTACCCTAATGATGGCTACGATCTCCTAACGATGATCGCACAATTGTAGGTCTAATTTGAGCAAAAATATCAAGAATTTCGGCGATCGTTTAAGATATGATGAGATCTGTTACAATGGTTCCGGTAATAGACACGATCACTCACCAATGAATTCCGATTTCCTTAAAAATATGCACCAATATAGGCCTAAAATCATCTTACGAGTGTTTAATGTGGTATTAGGATTAATCTCGATATACACGATTGTTTAGGATCAGAGTCAGAATGGCTACGATTATTTACGATTCATTGAAATTGTCCGTGTTGTAGGGAATGATTTAAGAATTGCAATTATAGGCCTATTAATGAACTCACAGCTGCTACCACAATGAGGTTGCAAGCTCGCAGCATAATCGCATTAATATAACTCATATTTCACTTGTCGTACATTACTCTCTTGCGCTAAAAATTGCAGGCAACTTTGCCCAGCATGTTCTAAAGCTCCTTACGTTTGGCGGACTCCCACCAGTCTGACATCAGTTGCATAATGGTCGCCTTTTACATTGTTATTGCAACAAAATCAGCGACAGCATTGCGATTGGCTGCGAGGTGTCGCCGGTTGATTGGAGAAGGCTGCTCTCAAACCAATATTTGAAAACCCGACTCGTGCGAAACATTTAGCATACTAAACGATTATATTATTTGACCTCCGACCTGTCGCAGACAGTAGTATGACGACTAATTTAAAATTCAAATCGCAGCCGGGTTTGGTTTCGCAAACTGTTTGTAATCCACTCAAAATGTCCAGCCCGTTCACCAGCTTAACCCGTCATTTATAGACGGGTTCAACATGCTGTATAAACCGTCTATCATTGACGGCTTAAGACACATAGACCTACTGTATCAGAGGATGGGATGGTTTCAATCCTGCTGCTAGATGGTACCACCTGACAGGTTTGACATATACTGGATGCGTTCGGCAAATAACGGTAGCTCGTCACTGGTATTTCTTTGTTCAAAACGAGAGCACCCCAACAATGTTTAGCCAACATTGAAGACGATGGACCGGCATTAACCCAATGCTAATTTATCGGAATTATCATGTTTACTGGAATGAGAGCCTCTTATTTTAAATTTAAATTATATAGGAAGGTGCACATGGGTCCTGAAAATTATGGATTATTCCCAGCTCACTTTTAACTCATATTTTGGCCTCGCTATTCGCTTTTTATAAAGGAAAAATGACAATAATATAGACAAAAATAGATATACATTTTTAGGTTCATTTTTTATACTATTTATAAGTTGAAATCCTCGATGTTCGGACCCTAAGAACAGGCGATTCGCCGTTCGTTTTTTTAACCCATGTGCACCCTAGCTGAGGGGTCTCACGCAAAACTACAAAAATAAGTAGCAATACCGGCAACAGGGGCGGGTCTAGCTTTTCACAGACGGGTGAGGGGGGTTTAAAACTTGACAAAGAAATATTTCACTGTAGGTGAATGGGGTCAGAGGGATGCCTGCAAGAATTCTGATGATGATGATAATTTATAATATAAAACCATCAATGGTCGCACGCAGCCGTTTGAGGGCGAGATTTTTCGAATGACGTAGGCACAAGGATTTCCCCTGCTTCATGTGTTTACCGAAGCGAGGCTACCAGGTGGTGGATGGGACAAACCTGCAAGTGCTATTTTAAGCTTAAGCATGACGTCATGGTGTGGGCGTGTCATGCAAATCCACGTGGAACAACAAGGAGGAGCGGCTATATGTTCATATCTGGATAGATATTTTCGCATTTTTAGCGGGAAAACTCGTTTGGCACGTCGACGAGAATGGGTGCTGTAAGTGAATATTGTTTTACGTTGCTTATTTTGCTTTTGTGCATAAGAGTGCAACTAGCCAATCAGAAACGTGTTCCATGTATCTAAAATTTACTGAGTGTGGCTTCTTTAACCACACTGCTGAATTATAGACGACTGTCACTGTGGCACCATCTCCACGACCCCACGATTACCCCAACCATCATCACAAACCTCATCATCACATCAAACCCTGTCATCACCACAAACCCCATCACAAAACCCATCATCCCCACAATCCCACTATCACCACGAACACCACTATTACCTCAAGCATCACCACAAATATCATCATCACAACTGCTATCACCACAAACCCCACCATCATTACAACCATTATCATCACAACCATCACCACAAACCCCATCATCATAAGAACCAGCACCACAAACCCCTCCACCACCACAAACCCTATCATCACTACAAACTCCACCATCACCACAAGCCTCACCATCACCACAAACCCCATCATCACCACAAACCCCACCATCACCACAAACCCAACCATCACCACAAACCCCATCATCACCACAAACCCCATCATCACAACAAACCCCACCATCACCACAAACCCCACCATCACCACAAACCCCACCATCACCACAAACCCAACCATCACCACAAACCCCACGATCACCACAAACCGCAACATCACCACAAACCCCACCATCACCATGAACCTCACCATCACCACAAACCCCACCATCATTACAAACCCCACCAACATCACAAACCCCACCATCACCACAAACCCCACAATCACCACAAACCCCACCATCTTCATAATTCAAACCATAACCACAAACCCCACCATCACCACAAACCCCACCATCTTCATAACTCAAACCATAACCACAAACCCCACCATCACCACAAACTCCAGCATCACCACAAACCTCACCATCACCACACACCCCACCATCACCACAAACCCCACCATCACCACAAACCCCATCATCACCACAAACCCCACCATCACCACAAACCCCACCATCATCACAAACCACAAACCCCACCATCATCATAATTCAAACTATCACCATTACACCACTAGGCCTGCAAGCCATGTGGTCAATAAGCTCATGCAGTAAAACAACTGCATGCCCGTTATAGATGGTGTAATTAAAGAATATTTGAAACACTGTTTTTCAAATATTGTTTTAGAAACTGAATTAGTTTCAGACAGGTGTCCTTGGAGAACCCAGTCCCGCTAACCACGCTGGACTATTAGGTATGTTTTATCACTGTCTATTCGGTTTTATTTGTCTGGTATTTAAACAATATAATATATTCTGATATAATAATGTGGTTAAGATGAAAGAAGGAGCATTCAAGTTGACGCGCTACGATCCACTGTGAGATGTGCCTAGCTCTCACTCTGATACATGCCCTACACCCGTCATTAACAGACGGTTTAGCGCAATTTTTGAACCCGTCTATAATAGACGGATTAGTTAGAGAATACGTTGAAATGTCAGTGTCTAAACCATAAATATCAATTGAAATAACTTGTGCCGGCCGACCATATCACAATAATTATCACACAATTGCTGTTATCGTTTTCGTCATGTAATAATTAGGTTCGGAATATTTTTGAATATTGATTGTGATGTGGCTATATTTTAGATTTTCTGAAGAAATACAATGTTGGTGTTAGAGGAGGATCACTGGGACGTGTTGGAAGTAATCATCATCTGTCTATGTTAAACAGAGCATTTCCAGGCGCCTCACACACGTAAGAATTGCCACACTATGTATGGTAAAGATCATACAGTATATATATGGTAAAGATAAACAGCATTGCCATGATATGATTTCGATGATGTGTTTGTTGTAAAAAAAAACAGATCGAAGAAAGTAACTCACTCTGACGGTTCATGCTGCATTAGTTGGTTGGTCAGTGCTGCATTTGATTTTGACACGATTGAACATTGATTGTCAGCTTCATATGAAGGGAAAATACCGTTATGTTTCAAAACTAGCCTTGTTATAGCTCATATATAGTGTTTTATCTGATATAGGCCTATCCACCTGTAAAAACGATTTCTAGAAATACTTGTGTTG
Source organism: Flabesymbios commensalis (assembly GCA_964017125.1). Lineage (NCBI taxonomy): Eukaryota > Metazoa > Annelida > Polychaeta > Terebellida > Flabelligeridae > Flabesymbios > Flabesymbios commensalis. Next base: position 27,336,597 of record OZ024907.1, on the reverse strand, counting down.
CGAAAATTATTATCGCCCGTCCTAAAACGTTTTGTATAACAGTTTATACATCACTATTTAACCATTGATATTGTCTTTTTTACATATTCAGTTCATATTATTTATGACAAATTATATTTGAATGATTTCAATTTCAAATGTTATATCTGTAATAGGCCTATTCACCACCGAAGCTGCTGCAAAGAGAAACATTTAAAAACAATGCACTAACTCTCTTATTCTTAAACGTTATAATGATATGCGCTTCAAAAGCTTTTATTATTATTATTATTATTGTTGTTGTCGTTCATGCTGCTGCTGCTCTTGCTGTTGTTGTAGTTGTTTTTGTTGTTGTTGTTAATTTAGGGTTCACACTGAATAATTAACTATTACTAGAATATAGCATTATTCTTGTCCTAATGAATAACCCTTTTTCTGACAGTGATATGGACAAACAGGCCACGGAAATGGCATTGATGAAGACAATAAATGACATTGACATCAAGAGGGACTGGAAAGTGGTCACCCTGTATATATAGGCGGAAATGACCTTTGTCGGTACGCTGATTACGGCATCGGTCACTCAGACGTGAGAAGTTATGTTCTTGTGGAAATATACTGTACCATTCCTGACTGACAATAATTAATTTGTTAGTCTTAGGTTTTATGTCACATAAACGTATATATTCTGCATTTAATTACCTTGCATATAAGACAAACAAGCGTATGTAAGTAAGGGCTAGAAACCCTGAGTTTATTGAACTGAGCCAACAGCGTTCAGGACTCCCATTCAAGTACAAGACAACAACACGGTTCACAATACATTAAACATAAAACTTAGTACATAATAGGAACAATTGAAATAACACTCACAAAAAAGGGGTGGTAGGGAGGGATGCAAATTTACCGCCACAAGGACAAATGCTGCCAGCCGCCGCACAATGACCACTATTTTTTTATAGCTGCTGGTCGCAACTAGCCAATGCGCCTACCAGATGGAATTAAAACCGATTTAACAAATAAAATCCAATATTAATTACACTGTCATATAAGACAAACATAAAAATAATAAAAGTGAGAAAAAAGTGAAAATTAATAAACTATTAATCAATATTAGATACGAGGATGAGGATATACATTTAATCTAAAGACTCAGCCATCATTTTCCCAACTTGCCACTTACACTTAAGCAAAGGTTCCAAGTCACCATAAGCCTAGTGAAAGCCAACAGGATGAGTGCGAAAATACCCATTTCTCATCTGCACGAATTAAACATGTTGAATGGGCGGTGTGAAAATTACGGAACACAGCAAGTTCTCTATATATTTGACGAACACATGACATAGTCAGGGGGCTTAATCATATAATTGTTCAAATCGTTCCACAAGCACCAAATTTGAACCACTTGTAGCCCAGGTCATATACTTTTGATTTTTAGAGGGAGCCAAGCTGGGCTCCCGCCGTGGGCGCCATATTTGACAAATCCAAGATGGCCGCCATTCCAATTAGGGGCATGTCATAACTTTTGAACTAATAGACGTAGGAACACTTTTAATACCACTTTTCTATGGTTTTCGACTATGTAGAATTGATTTGTGATCATTTGGAATTGATCTGGGAATAATTTCAAGCACAATTATATACATAAATGGGTTTTTTACCGAAAAAGGGACATTTTAATTACATTCTAGTGATTTAAATGAGGTAGATTTTCTTTAAACCAAGTTACTAGCAGTGTCAGGCATTGACAATGACCTAACCATAATATTTTAAACCAGAGCCAGCTTTTGGAGCTCCTGTGTGTCAACCACATTGGAAAATTTCAAGATGGCCGCCATTCCAATTGTTGGCATATCATAACTTTTAAACTAATAGACGTAGGGACACATTTAATACCACTTTTCTATGGTTTTCGACTATGTAGAATTCATTCAGATCAACTGGGATGTAAAATCTTTTATGAAAGTTGTGACCGAATTGGGGTGATCCTTTTCTGGCGACAGGCCATGAGCTTGTTGCTCTTGATACATGTGATGTTATGGAAAATGTAGTAGCTATGTCTCCAAAATCACTAAAATTGGCAAAACTCATCATTTTTAATATGTAGACACACGTCTTACGAATACTACTGTTCCAGTTTCCCATACAATTAAAACCGTTTTTTCACGTTTAGCGATCGTCCAGACACACAAAAGAAAGGAGAGAAAGATGGGATGCTAAAACAGATTACTTTTATCACTCAACTTTTTATATCTCTTCAGACGAGACCAGAAGCGGATATGGTATATTTCTTTTAATATGAAAACCAACGAGAACCCTCTTCTCTTTCGGATTGTGGTTTGCTTGGAGGGGGGGAAAAGTTAGATATACTGGTTTGTATCAAAGCTCCAACAGCCTGCGTTTGTACAACAAGACAGGTTTTACTTATGGTTTTTGGTATGGCTGGTATCATTCATATGGTGCGCCCAACCAGAATATTTATCTCCAAATGTTTTTCCTTTCTCAGAGAATCAACCGAAGTCCACAGTGGAGCGTGTCGACGCCATCTGGGACACAATCACCCTGAAAAAATCAAATCACTGACTCAGAAGAGACGTGGAACAGGTGTTCGTACACGACTTGAACCAAACAGTGATGGCATCACACCCATTCCCAAAAGAGACTTTCATATCGGAAAAATGTAGATAGTAAAAGGGAGCTTTTCTCCTGCATAAGTAAGCGACAGGCCAGGTATGTTTCTGACAAACAGATGGTTAAATATTGATATGAAAACACTAGCTCTGAGTTGCTTGAGATGCTTGCAGAATTATGGATTGAGTTTGGTAGTGGCAAAAGCTATAGAGACATTCCTGTGCATATTCCACACCAACAGCTAGGCCTATCAAAGTCATTAGCGTTACCATTGTTTCACTCCAGGTTGTGATACAGCACATTTCCCACATTTTGAGCTGTGGCAAGAAAAATACTTCTGACAGAGACATGGATTGTCTTTACTAACGATTCGGGATGTTTGACTCTGGAAAGTGTGGATGACCGCATTGAACGATTTGTTGTGTTGAGGTACAGCATTTATCTGTTAATGATGCCAGATATAATTTATTCTTCACTGGCAGTCACTTATTAGAGAATATCCCAACAACACAAGCTGCGATCTTCGAGCACGTGAGGAGATCTGTATTGCAAGACACTTTTATCTGAAAGCAAGTAACCGTCAGCAAACAGATACTACTTGACTTTGGTATGGGATGACCATAGTAATATATGTTTGCCATTTTAGACAACCTTTACTGACGCAAGCAAGACATATGCCATCCTCTTACACTGTGGTTGTACAAATACATGTAACATATCTAAGGGGAATTGTAAAAGTTGTAGAGCAGGTGTCAGATGCACATTGCTGTGCAAGTGCGAGGGTGGATGCATTAACAGTGATGAGACAGTAGAAGTCTAGTTATGCTAGGTAATATTCAAGTGATTATGAAAGCATAAATAAGTTCATGTGCCATGTGGCATTATATTGCTACAAAGTTATCATTGTGTTACTAGAACACTTAGCGGCTTATCTGATTTTATGTTGAATTGACTGCTACACGAAAATGCCATGTTCATATAATATTCAAACTTTGATTATCTAGAGCAGCATTACGTGGTTAATATGAAAGCCATGCAACCGACCTTCTCTGAAAGATTGGCCAGTCTGTGGAGGGTTAATTTTGCTATTGTAATAAAAATATATTGTGTAACACATAAAATATTTAGGGTAATTTGACATATTTCCTTCAATTTTAACTTTACGTGCTTTATGTATCTGTATTAGCGTATATCCTCATTTGGATGACACAGTCTTTAACTTTTTTCACTCGCTGGAAGTTTTGCATTGTGGTAGTGAAACATAATTGTAAGTGGATGAATGTTTGTAGTTATTATTTAGAAGTTCCATCTTCGATTTGTATATACTGGTTAGTATTCTGAATGGTGAATTTACACGAGTATCATTTTGATAAAAAATGTGCAGACAATTTAATTTTTACTGTGTTATGTCCAGGTTAGAAACATTAGAGGTTGAGTTTGTTATTATATAATCACATTTTGGCAAAATGTTGTATTGTGGAGATAAATGTACACATGGTACATGTATATGTGTCGGTAATATTACCTACATAGTCTTATAAAAAGCTTCATCATCACAGAACTGTTTGGCGCGGGTTGTGACAAAGTCTCCTCTTTTTTGTCACATGTATAACTCCCCTTCTTAAATATTTTCACTATTGGTTACCTTTTCCTTCTAAAATCAAATTTCAATTGTGTTCCTTAACCTACCAGGCTCTGACCAGTGGACAACCAGTATATACTCGAAACATGCTTCAGCCATCGCAAAAGGTACGGACACTTCGTTTTAGTGATCTAGACCAGCTGTATGTTCCGCTGGTCAGAACCATGGTAGGCATCAGGGCCTTTTATGGTGCTGCACCTAGATTTTGAAATGAACTTCCTTTAGAAATTCGCTCTTTGAAAACACGAATTAGTTTCCGCAAGAAATTGAAAACGTATTTTTTTTATTTTTGGTCTGCCTTTTCCGACTTAAATCCTCGGTGGTCCGGTTGGAATTATGAGTCAGATTGAGATTATGTTTGTGCGCCTCTGAGCTCGGATCACCAATAATTTGGGCGCTATGGAAGTTATTATTATTATTATTAATATTATTATTGTTGTTGTTGTTGTTGTTGTTGTTGTTGTTTTTACTATTATTATTATTATTATTATTATTATTATATTATTATTAATAATATTAATAATATTATAATTATTATTATTATTATTATTATTATTATTATTATTATTATTATTATTATTATTATTATTATTATTATTATTATTATTATTATTATTATTATTATTATTATTATTATTATTATTATTATTATTATTATTATTATTATTGTTATTATTATTATTATTATTATTATTATTAATATTATTATTATTATTATTATTATTATTATTATTATTATTATTATTATTATTATTATTATTATTATTATTATTATTATTATTATTATTATTATTATTATTATTATTATTATTATTATTATTATTATCTTACTTGTTATCTTACTTGATTCTACTTCTTCGCGTTTGCAACTTATAACTGATTTTTTTGTCCCGCGGCCATCTTGGATTTTACAATATATTCTCCTCTCCAAAGTACGACAAATGGAAATAGAAATAATAAGCTTTTTCTCACTCATGACCAAAATATTTTGCTTCTAGTACGATTTTTAGAATTATTATTAGTCTTTAAATCACTAAGGTATGTCTAAAATCGTCTAATTTCAGCTAAAATACCACTTCTATATATATTAACATGCTAAATAATTTTCAAATCAATTTTAAAACATGTTAAATAGATTCTACACGGTCGAAAATCATAGAAAAGTGCTATTATAAGTGTTTCTACTGGTATTAGTTTGCAAGTTATGACAAGGGCCTGCTATGAATGGCGGCCATCTTGGATTTGTCCAATATGGCGCCCACGGCGGGAGCCCAGCTTGGCACCCGCAAAAAATCGAAAGTATATAACCTTGGCTACATGTGGTCTAAATTTGGTGCTTGTGGAACGATTTGAACAATTCAGGTGTAAATATGGGTTAAGCCCCCTGACTAACAAGCGCTCAGGGCATTCAGTTGTTTAGCATGATAGTCAACAGCAGCGCTCGGCTTACGCCTCGGGCTGCTGTTAAGTATCGAGGGCGTTCAAAAATCAAAACATATTAAAACTATACAGTCATAGAGATTAATTATGTCTCCATTATTACTGTATTAGTGACCATGCAGAATATCCGGATCAAAACCCTCACTATCAAATGGTTTTGCATATTCACTGTATAACGAATGATTGAATAGGGCTTTTTAGATGACCACTTTTGTGTACATAAAAGCTATAGTTTCTCTTTCACATACAATTTTTTGTTTGTTTTTAGAATCCCTACTCTGCAGAGAATTACGTTGCTGGTATAAACAGTTCTTTACACATCCTGATGGACAACGTACCCAGAGTATTTGTCAATGTAGTACCCATGATGGATCCCTCGTCTGTCCTCAATGTCACCCTCAGCCGTGCTTGTCTCCTAATTCACAGGTAGCTAATTAGATTTACTTCCTGCTTTCAACCATTGCTGGGCCCGTGTATGATTATATATAGGTTAAGTACTTTTGTGTTTAAAAAGTCTTTAGAAAAAAAATTGAGAGCTTAAAGGGTTTTGGTTGAAATACTCAGACAGACAGACAGACAGATATATTATTGACAGAAATAAAAGTCATTACAGACTTATTTGTCATTACTGTTAGCCCAGCGTCGCAGACAGTGGCCCAACATTACTTCACAATTGGGCCAATGTATTTTGTTATCCGGGTAGTGGCCTTTCGGGAGATAAAGCATCACCCGTATGGCAAACAGGGGACAATCACCCGATTCTGTATCAATGTTGGGCCAGCGTCGAATACGATTGACCAGCATTGAACCAGCAATGGGCTGCGACGCTAGCCCAACATTGAACTGGTATTGGCTGGGTAGGCCTAGATTGTGTGTACGTGGTGCATCGTATAGACGCGTACACTGACTTACCAGTGGATGTCACAGTAAGTTCAGGAATGAAAAAGACATGCGCCAGCACGTTTCGCTGGCAATTATTGTACGGATGTTGGCCAGCACCGGCGATAGTGGTGGAAGGAATAGGCCTACACGTTGAAGATATACTTGCCTCCTTGGTTCTTCCAATAGTTATATCCTGGACATTTGGGATTCTGGCCCATGAGGAAAACCAATACAGTTATGTTTACAAAATATTAGGCAATTTTTTTGTCTAAGGCACTTAAAGCCGGGCTTCGGAGCTCGGGAACTCCTTTTCTAGTTGTTATATAATTTTCACACGAAAATTTAATATTACGATTGAATATAGTATTACACCACAGAACGTCTTTTTATCTGCATACAGAGGCCTAATTATAATTCCAAGACATTTTGATATCCATGGGCCACTATATAGTACTTTTGTATATAGATATATAATAAGGTTCTATATTTTAAAAAAAACGGTCATATCTCCATTAACATGACGTTGTGTTTTCTGCTTGTTGCTTGTTGAATATTAATTATACGGGATTTAAAGAAATAGTGTATATAAAAATATTTTTCGTCATTTTAGGCAGGAAATTGCGGTATTAATTCCAGCTTCAAATGAATGAAAAATAGTACCAAACACAGCACAAGGTTAAAATATAATAAAAGCAATTTGAAACACGAGCAAATACGACATCGCATAATGTTTTACCTCTTTATAATTAGCTGGAAATATTGCATTGAACCTGGTTATCAAGTCACTGTGACTTTGAAATAAATTCATTCTAGAAATAATCAATGACGAATGTACTTGGAGTCTGCAACGAAACAGTTCCCGACCCAATGAAAATTGAGATAATTTGAGACTAAAGGAAAATAATTTTCTGTTCATCTACATCTCCTTGTTATGCACAGATCCAGATGTTGCGGCATAGTAAATGAGATAACCAGGCCGACTGTACACGCTTTACAGTTAGCTTATTATCATGGCTTAAAGGAACTGGTGGAATCAGGAATGTTTGAGCGGGATGATTTCACTGTCGTTCTGCAACCCCATCTAGTGGACTATACTTTGCAGACGAAGGTGAGATACCTCCTTAGACAAAGGATTGCCTAGACTGACAAATTACATAAATACTGATGCATCAACAAGCCAATATAAAAATGCTAATTTTGGCCTGATCGAGTGGTTTTCAATAAAATATGTTTAAAACAAGGAACACCAGCACACCATTGTTCACCATTAGCATAATAATGATGAGATATCACGGGAAATATAGTTATTTTTTATTTGTAAACCACATTACCATGGTTACAGGGGACTGGTGAATGGGATACGTCGATGTACGCACAAGATTTTATGCATTTCAACAGGAAGGGTCATTACATGATGGCTGTGATACTCTGGAACACCATGGTAACATATATAACCTATATATATATCTTATAAACCCACTATTACATATTGAAGCGCTAAATAATTTAAATTTACACCCACTTGAAGTTGTGTCTCGCTACCGCGATTCCCAACTTCAAGTGGGTGAAAATTACTTATAATTATGTGTTTAATTTTAAAACCAAGCATTTGCAAATATTGCTTTTAAACACTCATATTATTTCCAGTAAGATTTAAACGGTTAATTAAACAAATAAAAAACGACTATTGTCGTGCTAAGCGCTTCAAGGGTTAACCCTATCAACACACAGATATGTCATCCCATTTTTATTAGTTCACCTGGACACCCCAAGTCAAGATGAATACACAATGATATGTCATGTGGTACATGAATTAGATATCGGTGTTCACCGGGGTTAACCCTTTAACCGCCGATCACGATTGTATTCATTTTTTCTCTCGTTTTTTGCGAATTTAAATACTAGCTCTTGAACATGTTAAATATAAAACTTGATATCAGTGGCCAGGTTTCCAAATTGTTGACCTACATTTTGTCAAATCTGAATAATTTTCACTGAGAAACAACTCTATGTGGGTGGAAATTCCAATTAATTAATTTGGCGATGAAAGGGTTCAGCAATAATTATTGTACCTGTCAATTTGGTACCTTTTAATGATTGTTGAAATAGCTAAGCTGTACTTACCCGAATGCTTTACATATCAGCTCGCAAATTAGAGATCTTGATCAAACTATTAAAATGGATTTAACAACTGTAGTACATATATTGTTTTAATGAAAGTATGATAGAAGGATGCATGGTATTTAGCTTTTAAAAGTGATTTTTTTGTAGTTCACACCTGTTGGACTTAAACCACTGAAATACGACTGACAAGAGCCTCTGACATACAAATGTCCCAGCGAGGTTAGTCATAATTCACTTTTACCTTTTATTATTACATTTAAGACCTTTTGAGCATTTATCTTACTCATACATCTATTTCCAGAGTCTTCATCACCAGAACTGGAGTCAGATTAGATGTATATGTTTGTGGCGTACAAATAAATAATTAAATCATAGTTATGTGAAACGGAGTGGTGGCTAATAAAATTATTTGTATATTGGCCTAATTAACAAATAATTATACTACAAATTTGAATGATATTGTTGTTTTAGCAATGCTCATCGTACTTATTGTCCACGGAAAAATATAGATTTATTTTTGTTTCGATTTTTTTTAGGAGCAACCTTACTTGTATACATCGTCAAACAGTCCTCAACAACGGAAAAAGTATGACAGTCGAGGATAGAAACACTCAAAATATCTACTTTTTTATGTAAGAAAAATATGCAGTCTCCAAAAAAACTCAACTCACAACAATAAGACAATAATAGTCATCATGTTAGATATTTACGATCAATTTGCAAATTGACGCAGTGCACAAAGCCCAAAGTTTTGTATTTTGTATAGATTAAAAAAAAATTATTCCATAGAGAAATACAATATTGGCTAGTCTATCAGACTTAGCTGGGATCAGAGCTCACAAATAATTGTACATTTTGTAAACGATAACTATTTAAAAACATCAAAATAATGTTCCTATCAATAAAACTGTATTTTTTCAATTATGTGAGTTTGATTGACCCTGTTAAAATGACAGGTTCGGGTGCTACCAGCATCATCCAAGAGTTAAAGCTATTGACCACTCTATGTACGTTTCTGGTTTTAGTTGTACCCCAGTTGCATCTATCTCTGTAATCAGCGTGGTCCTTTCCGGGTACAGATGTGTCCCGCTGTTCGCACACAGTTGACTACTCCTTTCTGTGACAAGGGTGGTAATCACACACACAAGTCAACATTCACATTATATATAACAAACAAACAACAATATTTATAACGTCATATCATGTTTTCACAGTCATGTTACTTATTGAACCTTTCTTGTCGATGACATTTTCGAATTCCAACATTTCAATGGGTATTGGGTCATCTAAACTCAACTTATCTGCAACAAAATAAATAAATCCATAACTAAGCATTTGTCATTTAAATACTTTCGCCGTAGTTGAATTAACAAACATATTGTTCGACACTAAAAACTTTTAACACTGAAAAACGTGTGTTCTGCTAAGATAATAATTATTATAAAATAAGTCAGTACTATACGAAAGATAAAATGCAACCTAAAAACAGTATAATTTAACATAGACAGAATTCTTCATATGTGACCATATCTGGCAAAATGAGTCGTAAGTCACACTTTGACAAACGATGCTAGCTAGGCCATTAAAAGGTAAAATGACCTTGCTTTAAAGTATTTTCAATTTTTACATACATTTTCAATTTCATATCATTACACTCAAATCTTAAAATTGTGTGGCATAGAACTTGATGTACAATTAAATATGTATATTTATTATTTTAATTTTAGTACAATCCAATCAGTGATATTTGTGTCTATTTACATGTTACCATGGGCACATTTGCTAATAAGTAGGATATATCGATACAGTGTACAAATCCTGACAATATAAATGTCTGATAGGGGACCATATACGTTCAAAGCTTATTAGACAATGCTATGACTATATGTTTATTTAAAAAAATGGGGTCGAAATGAATATTAATTTTATTTCTTTAATTTCAATACAATTGTGTGCTCTTTTCAAAAGGTGTGCAAATTGCTTTTGGGGATTTCAAAGGCCATTTTCTCAAAATGACTCTATTTCAGACTTCATATGTCTCTGAGTTTGCGGAATCATTTTCAGAGCTAACCACGCTGCAAAGTTGTGTGATATACCATTTTAAAGATAATTTTATGTAGATGTAGATTCAGGATCTTTTAGTATCTCAATCAATAATTACATATGCGACTTACGACCCATTTTGCCAGATCAGGTCACATATGCTTTTAATTGTTTCTCAATTGCGTCCAATTAAACCAGACAAACCACATACCGGTGAGTTGTCGCTGCATCACAGCAGCCATGCTTGTAGTTTCATCTGTCACTGAGATATGAAGCTTGGATAAATAGCGAAGACTGCGCCGCTTTTTCACCACGATTCTGACGTCCTCGAAAGAACTATGAGAGCTCAAAGCATTTCTGATTTCAGTTGGAAATATCTGTTGGATGAAACATTGATAAATTCGACGTCGAGAAGCAAAAAATAACAATAATATGCTAACAATCATCCGATCACACCAATATTGGAATAAATCATAAATACTCACTATATGTCCGTGATAGTGAACTGCGTCTTTCAAAGAGCCGCAATAATATAGTAAACCTTGGTCATTCGCATATACAACTTCACCTTCAAGAAATAAATGAGAAATCAATCAATAAAATCATGTTGATGAATGCAGTCGAAACATAGCCTATAAATA